>JAAXCT010003123.1:0-44241 GCA_012490785.1 Eragrostis nindensis | reverse complement strand
AGGATGGCCGTGAAGTTCTGTGCTCTTGACAGGACTGCTACTCTCAGGGACGTGCTTGCTGAGGACGCACTCAGGCTGCCAGGCCCCGTCCTCAGAAGTTCAGGAGAGTTGCTGAGGAGACTTGGGTACCTGCCAGGAGAGACCCACAGGCAGGAGGTCGTTTCTGGACACTTCTTCAGCAGAGGATAGCAGCTGGTTTGAGGAGTAGACTGCGGACAGATGGACCTGATAGGCTCTTTGTCACTCACCAGCACTGCAGCATACAGGCTGCCAGCAAGGTGCCGGGCGGATTTCACACAGCACCTGTCTTATATCCCGGGCCTTCAGGAGATCATCACCACAGCGATGCGATGGGATACAGAGATCAGTTCTCCATTCTTACTCAGTGGGTTGTGATGTTGATGCTGAGGCACAGAGGTTTTGATTTAGGTGATATGATACTGTGCCAGATGGAGGATGTTATTGCTGAGAGCATAGCTGCCAGACACTTAGCCTTTGCACCTCTGATCTTACATTCTGAGGAGCTACAGTTGTTGTCTCAGAAGGACTATGACGAGCTGCCCAAGGTGACTACAGCGTACACACCCCTACCTGCCTCGACAGACGGGTTGCTGCCGGGAGTCAGCTTCACAGGGGAGTTCTTCACAGGGGCCAGGTGACACGGCTACCGAGACAGAGCTGCATATACAGACTGGTAGCCATATGGAAGTCCATCCTGAGGACGTGACTCCGGACTCTAGAGCAGGACCTTCAGCGTCTGCTTACAGCTCCAGCTCAGACAGATCTACTACATGCAGAGCTAGCAGCCCTTCGCAGAGAGATCCAGAGTCAGCGAGAGAGGATAGGGAGAGGGATCGACAGATGCTAGACAGTGTTGTACACACTCAGAGGGAGATGCTTTGGTTGTCGTCGCATTTTCACTGGTTCGAGGCGATGCGCTCAGACTCTTCTCTTTGGACAGGCATTGCCAGGACTCCGTTTTTCCGCCTATCGCTTTCCCAGGTGTGCTGCCACCAGATACAGTTCGCTTTCAGCAGCTTCAGCAGCAGCAGTTTGCTCAGACACAGGGAGGACAGTCTTCCAGCCAGGGACAGTACTTCAGCACCTTACTCACGGCTCCCATCTCACCTGCGGTGCACCTACGGTGGGGCCGTCGACGTCCACTTTGCTGGTTTGACAGGGAGAGGCAGGACCTTCTCAGCAGTACTTTTCTTCACCAGGCCTCTCCATGACTCCGTCAGCCTTACTAGCTACTACAGCTCCGAGCTTCTCACCGCTTCACGCTGACGAGTCCTTTCTTCGTGTCACCACTGCCAGCTCGTTCACTCGACTTCGACACAGTTTAGTAGCACAGACCGCCTCAGTGCAGACAGGACTCACTTCTTAAGCTCATAGGCAGATGTCGTGACTACAAGCTGAGACAGCAGCAGTGGAGCAGACAGAGTCTCCCAGGACACCTACTCCGCCTCGAGTTGTTGAGCCCTCGCAGATCTCACTGACTTTGGCTACACTCGTGAGGAGTTACGTGAGGCTCTTGCTACTGGCACTTCTTCTGAGCTAGACCAGCAGCCGCAGCAGGGCACCTCTTCAGCTCCAGGGCTTTCAGTGACTACCACCACTGCACCTCCTCCAGCCTCCGATGCGTAGGACAGCAGTTTTCTCTTTCCGTCTTTCTCTTTTTGGTCATTGGTGCCAAAGGGGGAGAGGAGAGATAGAGAGATCTTGTATAGGTCTAGGGGAGTAGTGGAGTGATCTTGTGCTCAGGGGGAGTGTGAGACAGCTTTTGTCTAGGGGGAGATCTTTTGGTACTTCATTGTATATTCTTTTGGTTCTTCGTGGTTCTTGTTGAGCTTGATTTGCTTTTGCTTGTGTTGGCTCATCAAGAATTACACTGTGGTTTCATTTACATACACTTGCTCTTATCCATATATCTGTATATGCTCTGTTGTTGATATATTGCTCTGATATATTGCTCTGAGTTTGTGTATGTTTACCTGGATGCACTTTTTATATCTATCTTGCCAGGTTCCTCTTTCTATGATGATATATGTGCACTCACTTGCTTTTGCAGGAATATCTTATAAGATATTCATCACAGAGTTGTGGTCATAGCTCATGTATTTATTCCATAATATCGCCCATGTGCTTTAACTCTATTTTGCAGGTGATACCTTTTGAGCTATGACTACTTTGTTCTCCGTTTTTACTTGTTCTTCATTTCATATCCTATCTTATCAATCACTCTTGCGCTTTACATTCTTATCTTATGATAGTGTTGTCACCAATCACCAAAAAGGGGGAGGGAGATGTAAGCTTCATGACCTTGGAGTTTGGAAACCCCAAAGGTATGAATGTTTTGGTGATTGGGTGACCATATTGATGTGACTAACATTTCCTTGTAGGATATTCAATATGGTCATGTCAATGAAGCGTCGTCTCACATATTCTATCTATCGACGACTTGGTGATTGGTTGCCTCGACATTTCGGATCAAGAGCTTGATGGAGTGAGTCGCGGAGAAGAGTGGATCAAGGCTAAGGACATTGCTAGATCCAAGCGAGTGTTGCTTGGTTAAGATTTAGCTTGAGTCCATAGGAAAAACCGGACTATCAAGAGGGATCGAAATGGTTCTCTTAGAGCACACTAGGTTAGAGATCAAATGGGCATTGTGAGTCTCTTGAGGCTAGGGTGGTGAAGAGAAGAAGAGGAACCAAGGATGAAGAAGTTGGAAGCAAGATCAAGAGGGATCAAGTTTTCAGCTTATACGGAAGAGACCGGACAGTACGGCTAGGGACCGTACAATGCGGTTTTCATTGAAGATCCAGACAGAGAAGTGAAGTATCGGGATGCTGGAGAAAAATGAAGACCGGACAATAGGACCGGACAGTACGGTCTAGGGACCGTATGGTACGGTCATCAGAGGATTTCCAGAAGAGAAGTTGAAGTTTCTGGAAGTGGAAGAAATGAAGACCGGACAATCGACCGGACGGTACGGTCCTAGGGACCGGACAGTACGGTCTTCATTGGAGATGAAGAAGAAGATGGAGAGGCGCCTGGAAATAGAGACCGGACAATACGGTCTGGAAGAGACCGGACAGTACGGTCCTGTGTACGGTCTCTAGTTTCGCAGGGCACTTTTGGGCAACGGTAGTTTTGGGTGGTAGCCTATAAATAGGTGGTTGCCCGCCCCTTGAGGGGTCTCTTGGCCATTGTTGGAGTGCAGGAAACTCAGAGGAAGCCAAAGAGCAGAGAGAGAAGCACTTGTGAAGGATTGGAGTGATCCTAGTGCTTGAGAGAGTAGCAATTGCATCCACTGATCTCTAGGCTAGTGTGAGCTTGAGAGAGTCACTCGGTTTGTTACTCTTGTCTATGTCGAGGCCTAGACCGGTTAGGCGTTGGTGTTGAGCTGTCCAAGGAGATTGTGGAAGCTAACAAAGTTTGTACACGGTCTGGAGCTTCCCGTGCGAAAGAAGCATCACTAGTGGAGCGCCCTTTGGCACGCATCAAGTGCGGAGCCTTACCTCCGGAAGAGTACCCGGGATCGAGCCCGGCGGGACGTGCCCGCGACTTCACTCGAGAGGGTGAAGTGTGCTCTAGGAGGGATCGCCATCGAGCGGAGGACGGGGTCGAGTCCGGCGGGAGTGACCCAACGGTGGAGTAGGGGAAGGCGCACACCCTTCCGAGACCACGGGGAAAAATCATGAACATTCCTATCCTTATCTCCTTTACATACTAGCATTTACGCTTCCGCATTTACTTTTATGTGCTAGTGAATTGCATGATAGGTTGTCTCTTTACTACTTGGTAGAATTGCTTGTTAGGCTTTACTACTTGGTAGAATGCTTGCTAGGGTGTTGCTGTTGCATAGACTAGATTGTGTGCGCGCATCGCTTCCTTTTGTTATCACCATATCTAGTCTTGCTAGCTTCACGCCTAAAGTACGTTGGGAGAATTGTTGACACACCGATTCACCCCCCCCCCCCCCCCCCTCTCGGTGCCCTTGATCCTTTCAAGCCGGCGAGCTCGTCGTCGAACCACTTCATGAACTGTGGAGTGGGTGGGTCTTTTCTTGCCCATGTGGATGGTGGATGCGAAAGTAATACTTGGGGGCTCCGCCGTCCTCATCATTTATAGCCAAACGGTGGCCTTTTGAAAACCGAAAGGTCAAGTGCAAGTGGATTTTTATGTTTCTTTCGGGGAAACGTGCGGCGACGCGGTGGATCCAGAGGATACCCTGGTGGGCCTGGTTGGAGAATAAGGACAAGAATCGAAGGGTCGGTCAAAGTCTTTACAATTCTAAAGTGGATCAATGCCATGGCTGGACCGAGAGAAAGAGATAAGGGTGGGAGTTGATTAATATTTCCTCCCAAACTCTCTGGATTGACGGTTCTCTAAAAAGACCTGGGTGATAAGGTTACTTGAAGGAAAGGTTATTCCGATCACTCAATGCGGTGCTATTGTTCCGATGACTTGGTTCATTCAGTTATCCGAAGACCCGATCTGTTCAGTTCTTCCGAAGGCTCAGTTTGTTCAGTGGTTCCGAAGGCTCAGTTCGTTCAGTGGTTCCGAAGGCTCAGTTCGTTCAGTTGTTCCGAAAGGCTCAGTGCAGTAAACTGTTCTGATGACTAAAGGATTGAAGATGAGAATATCTGAAGTATGTGTGCTCAGTGAAGAACATATCCCTGTCACGAAGTTCGCATGAAGATGAAGACCTCTTCGTATCAAAGACGAATCAGCCAAGTGACATGTTCGGGGGCTTATGTCGTAACCCATATTTTCAGATATTCCCGAAGACATATTTTGGTATTTTCCGAAGACTTGTATCGCACGAAAGGAAACTTGTAGATAGACTCTGAATTTGTTACTACAGATCGGAAGTCTTGTAGAAGAAGGCAAGGACTCCTAGGAGGCGGTAACAAGGACTAAATATACATGTAACCCTCCGATGAGAGGAGATCGACAATCACATCATACACACCACCATATCAACACGACATACACTGGACGTAGGGTTATTATCCTCCGGGAGGCCGAACCAGTATAAAAACTCTCTGTGTGCCTAGATCGATACCTCGATTGATCGTTTTCCCGAACAAATATTTGCCGTTCTCTCGATTATTCGAGCGACGACAAATTTATTTCCTTCAACTAGGCTATAGGCATGCCTACAGAAACCATACTTTCAATGCCACAAAATGGTGCTTCAGACTGTTGATGCTGAAACCAGTCATCTACAGAAAACTGAATTGTAAATTTGAAATACGACAAACCTTCTAATGATAACTGAAAATTTGAGTGATCAAACTGAAAAGATTCCAGTAAAAATGACAAAGTGACCGTATGCAAAAGCTGAGCTGCAACCTTATCGCTACTTATCATTAGAAAGGTATTACAAATGCGCAAGATGACGTCTTCAATTTTATTCTTTTCAATGCGCAAGATGACATAGGTATTCCAAATGACTAGACACACAGGAGCTACCAGTTTGATGACAACTTCAGTTCGAAACAACAGTTACGTTGCTACATAATGTAACAAGACTTAGACAATTGACCTGGAAACAGTACAAGTGGTAGTTCAGGCTGTTTCAGAATAAAACTGTTAGAAAAATAATCTTCATTTTCTTTGTTCTGAAAATCCCACTTCTTAGCACCAGTGCATCTAAAAGGGAAAATTGCTAAAGAGTATTATGTTGGTGACTATCATACATACAGCGTTAGATAGTCTTGGAGCTTTCCCTTGACGATCAAGTGAACCATGCCTATGTCTTTCATATGAATAACCCGGCCTGTCTCTTGATATATTGGGTCTTCTAGTTTTCTCTTCTTCACGAGTTCGCTTTCTATCATATCTACTGCAGGTCGAGCAACTGACACCTATTGCGACAAACAGCCAAGCCAAATTTGTCAAATCCAAACTCCATAGCAGAAACAAAACAAGCAGTAAGAAGCAACCAGCAACACTAAAAAAAAATGTCTTGCCTGGAGCCTATAAGGTGGTCCTCGATCAGGCCCTCTCACTGTTTTTCCATCCATTTCTTCTATTGCACGGTCAAGGCCCTGCCATCGATAAAGTGTTTTATTTGGTGAGACTCAATCAAACATAGTTATTGAAGGAATATAATTTCACTAATCGATGAAAACTTGGCCGTGAGGACAAATAAAACTTACTGTACGACTGGCAAGTGAACAAATCCAACTGGATATTTTCCTTTCTTTGATATAGCAACCCGTTCCACCTAATTGCACATCACTTCATGGTTACTGAATACTACATATCAAATACTTGGTGCAAAATGCAAATATGTGAAAGCTGTATTTATACACAAACCTCCCAAACCGCTCAAAAAGCTTGTCAAGTACTCCCCATTAACATTTGCTGGTAAATTTCCAACAAAAGCAGTCTTAATCTGGGTTCAAATAGAATAACAAATATAATCAGAAAATAGATAGATATTTGTGACAAGATAAAATGCTTGTGATTTCCACTACCTTGGCCATTTCATCAACATCCGCATAAGATTCCTTCTCAGCCCAATTTATTGCAGGGTGCAAAATAACACCCAGCAGAAAAATCCGTCCTGGAACCAATGCGAACTACACGTGCAGCAGCCTGTGATTTGATAGTTTTTAGGAGGAATGGAGTTAAAGGAAGAAGATCTGTGCAGAAACCGTGGACTTCAGAACATCTTCACAATGATGATAAATAGATATGTCCTTTTCAGTGATGACTGAAAAGCTAAGATCTGATAAGCTAAGATGAAATAGATACATCCACATATCGATGGATAACCTCATATCAGTGATAACTGATGAGCTAAGATCTGATATAGATGAACAGACTTGTATTTCATATTTTACAGGTGTGGTAATGGCATGGCGCCGCGCAGCGGTGAGACTTGCTGACTTAATACAACGGCAGCTCAAGGTGAGACTTGAGAGGACTAAGACTGGTTGGTTGTTGCTGTGAGAACGTGCCTGAGCCAGGCAGCTTTATCAGGCGTCCGATTTCAGACGCTGCGGCTGATGCTGCTGCCTGAGCCAGGCTGCCTGGCGAGGGCTCCAACCAAGCACGCCCGACTGAATCAAGTATTCGCTTGTTACTGGCCTCAAAAAAAGTAAGGCTCAGGTTTTTTTTCCCCCTGTTAGAACACAAGGAGTATGGCAGTTCATGGAAGCTTGTGGGTTCTGGAACACAAGGAGCAGTGATGAATTGACAATATTCTTTTTGATGAGAATTACAGAGTACATGATTTGACAAGAAAAGCCAAAATGAGACGAAATATATATTTCTTCAAGCCAAATAATTGGAATAACTATGTGTTTCGACAGAGTGCCCCACAGGTTCTAGGAGAAATATATAAGAAAAGCCTCTGGAGAAAAAACTAGCAGGCTGGGAGCACATTCACGAAGTATGTGTGGTCCATTACCTGATGATTTCATGTTGTTAACTAGTGACAATTTAGTGACACTACATATCAGAAAAGGAAAGGCATGCAAGTATCCTTTCCGACCACCTAATTAAGTAACTAGTCTCTCATCCTCACAAGCAATTGTGTCATCAGACATAGGAGTTGTCACTATAAGCCGTTTATTAAACCGGGCAACTTAGTGCTTCGTATAAATTAAATCTTTGTTGATGTTTCACAGTCCCTTTCTCCTCTCCATTGCAATGATCTCAGTGATCGAAGAAATCCTGTTAAAATAGAATAAGTTAAACATACAAGATTTGGTGTGAGGAAAGATGGTGCAACATACCACCAGTGTCTAGTGCCCACTTATCCTTACAGGAAGGATGAAACAAAGGGATTATCGAAGGCATTGAATATGGGTTGCCCCTCCAGAAGTACTGAACTGTTTTCTTGTTGATGGATTGTGCAGATCTAGAATGCAAAGGTAGTCATAGGGAAAAAAAACCTTACATCATTGATCAAATGAGCAGTCATTTAAGATGAAAAGATCATGAGAGAAGGTAGTTTTATACAGGTTCACAAGCAACATTGAGTGTATAAGTCAAAAAGATAGATCGCACTGCTTGTTTCAAAGATTGTAGATTTTGTCGGTAATTGGATTCATCGTCTGGCTCCTTATCTCAATTAGGAGATGGTAATACGAATGATATTGCAAATACGCAAAAGCTATGTTATAAACTTTTATAGAAGAAAGGACTGCAGATGGGTCAATGGTGTTGGAATGTTGGAACCTGTGAATGATACTAGAAACAACCGATCATCTCTTTGCAGGTTGTGCTTATACTAGAAACAACCGATCATTTCTTTGCAGGTTGTGCTTACACTAGGCAAGTCTGGCGCTGTATTCTGAAAGGCAGGATCATCGGCCAAATGCCAACTCAAGCAACAATGATAAGCTTTTGGGAGGAGCGCGAGAATTTGGTTCCAGGGTCTGCTGAAGCTGGACTGGACCCTGGTTCATCCTCGTCACATGGATGATACTGAGGAAACTAAAAGCGAGTGTTTGACTTGTAGCTGCGATCGATTGACTCGCTGTTTTGTACATACAACTGTAGCCAAAGTTGGATCTTGGCCAGTTACACTAGGTTGAGTCAGTTCTGCCCATGACGATCAGCAATGGTTCCCAGTATTTTGTAATATACATCCGATACGAATGATGTTAAATCACTAAAACATGTAAGAATGAAATGCCACGTATCTTCTTGGATAGAGGAAAGATTGAGGCAAGAGCAGATCATTCATCAGGAGCAACATGAGAAACTAATGAGAAAAGGTTGAAGCTAGTTCTGCACATATCTTGATAATCACATAAGATGTTCACCAATAAGATTTTTTATTCAGAACAACAAAATAAGCAACAATATTGGGAAAACCTGCAACATCAATCAATCGATAAGGCTAATGTCAAACAAAAAATAGTGACAAAGTAGCAACCATCATCAAATAAGATCGTGAAGTTAACAGTACATGCAATGGTTAATACATAACCACCAAAATTAATAAGTCAACACTATCCCAATAGTGATTTGAATGATCGAATATCAACAAAGATTTATCCATGGACAGGATTGTGGAAATTAGCAATCCATGTGCCAGAACTGTGACTTAAGTGACGGTTCTGCTGATCATTCAAATACAGTTCTTGGGGGTTTCATATTGCTTTAGTTTATGTTTTCCTTTTCTTTCTTTTAACTTTTCTTGCTAGGTCTTGTGGGTTTCATCTCTAGTCTCCGCCAACTTGCTTTAATGAAAGAAAATATATTCTGGCAATGAATAAAGACTTACTCTATGTGAAAGAAATCGCACAAATGCAAAGCTTGATTCAGATGCCTTTTGTTTGAACCAAAATTTGAAGCCATTGCAAGTCAACTGAAACAACATCTTGAATGTCTGCAGATCAAAGAGAATGGTAAAGCCTCATTATGTGTACTAGTGACATTTAAAAGAAATGCTTGTTAGGTATGGATATTCAAGGTTCCCTTGTGAATCAATTCCTCAAATTCTTCTAAATTCCATTCTGACAAAAGAATAAGAGAAAGCAATCATCATAATTTAGATGGATTTAAATATTTATTATTTCATAACAAAGTTCTACATAAGACGTAAACAGACAGGTGCTGAGTTATAGCACTGCTATACTGGGAGCATAAAACAATGTGGCAGATGATAGAGCTTTTTAACAGTGTTTGAGGTGAAACTAAGCATATTGTTCTTTATAATAAACACATTGGTGTGTGCTTTTTTCTGGAAACCATTCTACATAATAATGAATTATATGGGTTCAGCATGTGAAGTTTACCTTTGTGAAGATTTCCAAAGAAGAGGGTATCTTGATCCAATGAAAGATCAACATCAAGCTTCTTCCCTAGAAGCTGAATAAGAACCAACAGAAAATATATTATGAATGTCAAGTTTGACACACGGGGTGTTTGATGCTGTCACATCCCATATAATGACACATTATACTAGAATCTCAACCTGAAGACAATGGATACATATGGGATAACGGATAAGGAAAGAGAGTATAGCAGACAAGTGACCAATGGTATAAGGAAAGATTAGCAAGCATGCACAATTTATTTTAAAATGTACCTATAAGAAAAGAAGTAACCATGATCATCAAGTTCATATATCCTTATAGACTAACTAGAATTATTCACAAATAAAGATATGGTAATATACAAGGCAATGATTAATATTGGTTCTATATGGTATCTTCTATCTAGTGAAAAAGAGGATGAGAAAAACTGTCAAATGTATGTACATATATGAAATTGGGTATGATGAAATGTCTGACTTTATTGGAACAAGAGGTAATGGTCTTGCCTGGAAACCATTCTTTTGCCTTTTGGCGGTATTGGCATATTCCCTCTTTGAAAATCGAACAAAACCATATCCCTGCAAGGAATTCAGAAAAAAACGATATTGGATATATGCAATATTTCGTGATAATGTGGAAAATAATACCATTACAAGACTGAAAACATATATGCGTTGTCCTAAACGTTATAGTTGTACCAGACCTTTGAAATGCCATTCTGATCTTTCATTATTCGCACTTCAACAATCTCCCCACATGTAGAAAATACCAGTTGACGATATACAAGTCAGCCCCAGGAGCCACTCATAACAAGAAAACGCAAGAAACTTCTTTACACATGAAGTAAGAATAAATTGGAACTCAAGGTCACATGTTAAGACTTGCCTCTTAAAGGTTACGGAGGAAACCTAAACCCCTTCTTCAAATTTGTGTCAAATTTTCTTGTGTGAAAGTGAGCAAGCACGCAGATATAAAACATGTGGTTCAGGCGTTCAGCTACTAATGACATAATGTCAGTAAATATGCAGAAATGCAGGTCATTTTCAATCCCATTCCTATGCAGAACATTGGAACCCTGAGACGGAAGCAACAAGCCCAACCTCTCGGAGCATGCCCTCGGTCGCCGACGCGGCAGCCCACCGACGAACACCTCGGTTCCCCTCACCCGGCGATCTGCGCACAAGCAAGAGACGGAATTTCTCACCACACAAGACACGGCATATCCCGCAAATGCGAAACAGCACGGCGTTCCTCGGAAGCACTCACCTTGCTCGTCGTAGTCGCCGCGCGGCGCCGCCATCTTATCCTGAAACAGAGACGCGTGAAGACGAGGGTTTATCTCGCCGAAACCCGCACCAAATTGAACGCCGCCGGGACCCGGCGGACCGCCACCGGCTCCCGGGTTGAATCCGGTAGTGCCCGCGCGAATCGGATCGAGAAGATGACGAATTTACGGCATAATAGAGAACGAGCCGAGACTGACGAGAATGTACGCAGCGCCTTTCCCTTTGTTTCTCCTTTTTTTTTTTTTTGACCTCCCTTTTCTTTTCCAACAGTTGATGGGCTTTTTTAGGGCCTCCTGTCGTTATACCGTTGCTAGTCCGGCCAGCTGCAATCAACGAGCTGCGCTGTTTGATTATCAGACAGTTTGGGGGCTAATTGTCATCTTTCACCTCTCAAAAGTTACAACTGGGCGAAAGAAACGTATCTTTTCTAGTTTTATTTATTCAGTACATTAGGCTTGAAATTACTAGGCTAAAGACACAACTTCGAGCATCAAAGTTTGTCATATTGGTCTGTCATAAAAAGTTTGCCACAGTTGTAACCTATTACAGATTGAGTCACTGCACTGAACCAACAAATATTCCAGAGTTATAACGGTGAAAATACAGGTTAAACCGAGGAACTGTTTCCAATACCATGTTGGACATTGGAAAATATTTCCCTAAAGCGGACACTACAATAAACTGCACCAACCACTCTCCATGTGCAGAAGTCAGCAGCGTTCCCGGACGGTTTTCATTTTCTTATCACAGGCTCACAGCAACAACGTTGTTCATGTTGATGCATGATTAAACTTGTGATTAAACGATTTGGGGACAAATATATTTCAAGTCTTTAATATAGTCTTTTCGAGTTATCAATTCACAAGAATTGGTACCACTCCAACACAGGTATGTGCCAAAATGTATAATGAAACAACCAAATACATCTCTGGTAAATAATAACACGCAAAAAGTATTTCCTATGCTCTTTCTGTTTTGGAAAATAAATTTGCAAGAGTCACCATGATGGTGACGAAAACTATGAGAGCTACTCTTTGATTTTCGAAGCCGATTACGCCTTTGAGGTGTTCTTCATCAATCTAGGATGGAATCTTGGCTCCCGGGGGAATTGTATGAGGCTTCACTGACCTGCATTTCCAAGAAAATTTGTCAATGAAACAGTATTAAAAACAGTTGCGTGTATGGAAATTTATATGAGCCTCTAATTCAAATGGACGTTTACAAGTTGATCATGCAGAGTTGTAATAGGATTATCAGAGAAGACAAAAAAAAATTTGAAATTTGATACCTTTTCGGCACAAATGGCTTGGTAAAGTCCGGCATTGGATGTGCTTTTGGCACCTGCTCCTTCCTCAAATGCTTAATCTCAATCTCTTCGTCCATCTGCACAAGAACACACCATATCAGGGTCTCAATTCTTGCATCTCAACAAGATAAACATGGCTTGCCAAAAAAAAAATTTAATGGACAGCATACCTTCTGCTGTCTTTCCTTTGCCAGTCTCACTTCCTCCATGAAGCTAGTTCGCTCGGCAACCTGCAGGATCGAAGACAGCCAAAGCATAGCCCTCAGGAACTCGTCGATGGCGAGCGAGCATCGCAAAAACTTACTTGGTGATCAAACTTGGCGCGACCGACAGCCCGGACGTCGCTATGTAGCACAAGATTTATCGGTTCAGTGGGTTCTTTTTTGGAGGCTTCAGGGGATTCTGCAGAAGCATAACAGAATGATCACTGACAAGGAACATGGTTCCTTCTAAGTTCAGAAACAGAGAGATAAATTAAACTACTTTACATATACCATTGTTTTTTACACAAAATTCCTGCAGTGTAATCAAACAATATGAGGCGAGAATTCATTGTTCTGCGCTGTAAGTGAACAGAGGGAACTGAGATTGTTATGGTTGTCGTACCTCCGGTCATCAGTGGTGTACGGCAGGCCTTGGCCAGGGGATTGCGCATCATCTCCTCCATTAGCTGCTTCTCCCTCAATCTCTGAACAAAATTCTCTTCCTTAGCCTTTCCTCTTTGCTGAATACAAGAAAAATATCAATGTTTCTTCAGTCACCATGCATATCAGACGAGAATAAATATGGAACATGATTAGATGCATGAACACAACTATATACTAGTTAATAAGGTACACGGTTAACAGTGCATCGCTCATACCTCAGTCCTAAGGTTGAAGGGACGCTGGCTCGTCACGCTTATCACTTTCCTGCTGCAGCTCTTCTGCGACGAGCCTGTGCTCTGCGATGCGCGAAACAATATCAATAGAAAATATGGACACAAAAATCTTCTTCCATTCAACCGAACAGATTAACAACAAAAGCTTCAGAAAGCACCGCTTACGTTGCATCTCTCTGCCGCCGTTGCTCTGTAAAGCTCTGATCATGCTGAATAGCCGAGAAGAAACTGACAGATTAGACTCAATAACAGTGACGATGGAGAACAACGAAATGAGGAGATTGAACAGGGTACGAAACCTGGTGCGGTCAGACGCGTCGAGGATGCAGGCGACGCCGGCGATGGCGGGGAAGGACACCTCGGACGAGGGGTACGACACGTCGATCACTTCGGCTGCCGCCGGCGGCGTCCGTGACGACGACGCCGAGGACGTCCTCGCGGCCGGCGTCTCCTCGCTCTTCCTCCTCCTGCTGCCGGCGGCCCGTCCGCTCCGCGCCTCGGGATCGCCGACGCCGCCGGCCGCCGGCCGCTAGAGATAGGAGCCGCTCGAACGTGTCCACCAGGTACTTGACGCGGCCCTCGCCCGGCTCCGGGAGGCACGCCATGGCCTCCTCCATCGCCACGCTCCTCGCCGTCCTCTTCCGCGAGACGGCGGCCTCCCCGCCGGCGCCGCCGCCGAGGCGTTCTTGGCGGCCCCGGTGGTCCGCCTCGTCGAAGGGGGTCGAGAGGTTGGCCCGCACCGCCTTGCCGCCCCGATCCTCGGAGAAGTCCCAGAGCGACGCGCGCGGCGGGTCGCGCGCCTTCGCCACCGCCGCCGCCGCCACCGGAGTCGAGCACCTCGTCGTGGAGAAAGAACTCACCCTCCTCCTGATGGTCGTCGCGGCCGGTTTCTTGGAAACCGAGACAGGGGACGACTTCTTGGCCGCCTTGCCGCCGGCACCGGCGCACTTGCCAAACCGCCGAACGCGCTGCGCGAACGGCGTCCCCTCGGGCGCGGCCGCCACGTTCTCCGCAGTGACCGCGCCGCCGTTCCTCGCGGGAGACGGCGACGCCAGCACCGCGAACAGCCGCCGCGCCGCTCCCCTGGCCCGTCTCGCCGCAGACGCCATCACCGATCACAGCACAACCAAACAAACGAACGAAAACGAAAAACGAAAGCTTTCGAAACGCGAACGAGCGATCGACGCGGATCGTCGGTTGATGAGCGAGAGAAAGAGGCGATTTCGGATGGGAATTGCGGTTTCGAATCCACGGCGACGACGCGAGACGGATTTATAGAGGAGAAGCAGAGGAAGCGGCCGCAGGGGAAGGAAGGAAAGAAACAGAGCAACGTAACGTTGGCGGCGCCGGCTCGGGATGCGCAACGGCTATCTGCCAATCGAGCGGGGGTTTTGCGGGCCTGCGAATTTGCTGGGCCGTTGGATTTAGGAGGGATGTATCTGCTGGCCGTTGATACGAAGGGTTGATGGGTGGATTTATTGAGTGGATGCGGATCAATAATCGTTGTATTTTACCGTTGGTGAGTTTTTCTACCGCGGGATTTGATTTGATTTTGATTTGTCTTACCTACTGAAATGATTTGAGATGTTTAATAATAAACAATAATTTGAGATATCTTGTTCCTTAATTTGAGATCACCATGTTCTACTCTTTGGTATTGATCATACAAGTCCTTTTCATGTTATAAACTCCAAAGCTGTTACTCTGCGTTCTTTACTTTTTCCCTATGTTGCAAGTATTAGATGTAACGCTTTTCATACATGTAACAAAATTCAAAATACAGCAATGTTATTTCACACTCTTCACACTAAAGACAACAAGTTGATCTATGTGGCGGCCCATGGACTACAAAATACACCAACTTACCTGGTCCTTGGTGAGAGCACATGTGCCCACGCAAGCCACGGTGAAATGGATGCACATATATAGGGTGGCTCGATGCGTGTTGTTAGTTGTAAAAAATAGTTGGTGTGGTAGAGTGGAAATCATCGTCAATTTGTATGACATAGGTCCATGTACTTTGCTTGTTTATTCGTGTTCCTATATTTGTTTTTCACTAACTTTGACAATCTTGTTGGTTCTATTGAATTATCTATCAAAAGATATGTGCGTTGCTTTATATAAAAAGTTAACCTCATAGCTCAGATAGTCCAGCATTGTGAGAAGATATGTAGTACAACGCACAATACTACTCATCAATAGTAGCTAGTATTGTACATAGGACGCTCCAAAGTGCACTATACATTATTTAATACTACTAGTATTGTTTTGAATATGACGCTTATTGAGAGCCTATCAAAAAATTCGAAAGGCCACACAATTAACTCAGACAATCATCCACTTACCAACGCTGATTTATAAGCAGAGCTGTTCCTAACTTGTTGCTGGTCACACGCTTCTTACCGTATAAATATGATAATTTAAGATATAATGAGATTAATACTTGATCTACTTCTGATGGGCAAGGTACCCTTAAGAAAAAAAAAAATCGTTTGTACCATGGGGCATATGCCCCAGGGTACATGAACCTAGCTTTGCAGCGATTGTGAGTGTGTGATGCCATTTCTGGTTCTTATGAGTGTGGGTTTGACAGCTTTGTCATGGGGCCTAGGCCGACTGATGGGCACAACGATGGCTATGATCTATCGACGAAGGTGTCTGCCAAGGCGGATGACAACGAAGTAGGTCAAATGAAGCGATTCTGGAATGACGCCGGATGCTGTTCGGCGTCCCATGCGTGTTCATGGATCGATCGATTAATCTCAATTTGTTTTGAGCCAATTAATCTCAAATTTGATCACCATACCATTCAATAATATTATATGAAAACGATTTAATAAGTGATCCAAGTCTAAACATGTCTTGAAAATAGTTGATAAGTAGGAGTATATACTAGCAGGACAGGAACTCTGATCTACGCGCGTGCGCTGCTCGCCTGACGCTCGTATGCAGGCGGAGAGAGGAGGAAGAAGCGGCGAGCCGGCGAGGAGAGGTAGCTTCGGGGTTCGGGGTTGGGGGTGGCCTTCAATGGTCGCCGGCTGTAGAGGAGGGGCCCGGGGGGCGGCGGCGGAGGCGGGGCGGCGAGGCGGCGATGGCGCCGCCGGCCGCGGGTTGGTAGGAGGGCGGTGGGCGGGGTAGGCGGCCGGGGCGTCGTAGTTGGAGCGGTTAGCGTCGGCGGTGGTCGACGGTGGCAGATCCGACGGCGGAAGCCGCCGGAAACGGGGGAGGAGGTCGGCGGCGGGGGAGCGGGTCTTGAAGAATTAGCAGCGGCGGTGGTCGCGGCCGGCGGATCTGGCGGCGGTGGTAGCCGCCGGAGACGAGGGCGCTGGCGTGCGGGCGGGGTGTCTCGCCGGAGACGAAGAGAAAGGGAGGCGGTGGGAAGAAGCTCGTTGTCGTTTAGCTGTCGGAACGGAGCACGCGGCTTGGCGAACTCTCGCGCGCGGATTAGCATGCTTTTCTCTCGAGTTGCCTTGCAAAGCTAGAAGGTTCAAGTTCAGTCCCTGTGATAAATAACGTTGTTTCTCATACATATTAGATGACCCTTCGACTGGTTTATTCAATGTGTACAGTTGAGTTGTGTGGCTGTATCTCAGTGGTCCAACTCTTCTCCACATGTTTAGATTCACTATTTCCAATATTAAGATCGAAATTTCCATCACGAACAGGAACATTAGTCCCTTCAAAGGCTTCTCATCCAGGATCTCCACATCATCGTCACTCACTGGCGGAGCCCGGCGGCCAGCCTGGGCCGTGGCCCCCCCTTTCCATAGGAAGTTTTCTGAATATTTAGTAGTCCTAAGCAGGTCCAAAGCGACAATTAGAGGGTCAGAGAGGTGCAAAGCATGTTTAGTGCTCTACTCCATGCACTGAGGAACACGTTGGTTCTTGCCTGTTAGTAGGAGTGTGCATTGAGGTACACGTTGGTTCTTGCCTGTTAGTATTAGTGTTACTGCAATACAAAATTTTATATAAATTAGTAGCTATCAACCTGAATTAGCACATCCTTGGATGTTGTGGATCGTGGACTAATTCTACTAGTATTAGATTTTGAGTTTTGAATATATTTTCTTACATAATTCTAGCAAGCTCGCCGTGAATGTACTGGTTACAAGTAGTGAACATTTGAAGAGGTCTGCCATAGTGCCATGGAAAGAAAATGTCGTCAAACACTTGACTCCTCCCCTCTATGGCTATCATGTCACCCGGTTCTAGTTCCCTCCGCCCATCGTGGTTTTGATTGAAAATTTTCCCGGCTGTTATTTTCCGACCGAATAGCTTATTAGGTCCACCATTTTCTTCTTCTTTTGTTTTCAAAATCCAATATCTATTAGAAAAATTATTAATAGAACCTTTTTATTTCTAAGATTAATAGCATTTGTTGATTAGACTATGTGGCTTTTACTAATCGGAGCCTCCTTCCTTTCATGTCTGGCTCCGCCACTGGTCACCATTATCATATACATCTGCCGGATGCTGGAGGTCCAACATTTTCTTGATGGACCTAACATTGTTAGGTCTCAAAGAAGCTCTGTTCACACTATATTGTGAACTAGTTTCATTTATGAAATCTATGGATGACTTCTTAAGATCATGATCAGAAATAGGAGTTTTGGTTTGCCACACTCCTTTAACATCCCCGGTTGTACCTGCTGGTGAGCGACGCCGGCGAGCTGAAGGTGGCGGACTTCGGCCTGGCCAACACCTTCTCTTCCTCCTCCTCGCCGGCGGCGCCGCTGACCAGCCGCGTCGTCACGCTCTGGTACCGCCCGCCGGAGCTGCTCCTCGCGCCACGGCCTACGAGCCCACCGTCGACCTGTGAGCGCCGGCTGCGTGTTCGCCGAGCTCCACGCGCGCCGCCCCGTCCTGCAGGGCCGCACCGAGGTCGAGCAGATCCACAAGATCTTCAAGCTCTGCGGCTCGCCGCCAGACGAGTTCTGGCGCCGCTCCGGCGTCGCGCACGCCGCCGTCTTCCACCCGCAGCACGCGTACCCGAGCCGCCCCGGGAGACGTTCGCCGCCGCCGGCATGCCGGAACACGCTCTCCGCCTCCTCGCCACGCTGCTCTCCTCGACCCCGCCGCCCGCGGCACCGCCGCCGACGCCCTCGACTCCGACGTACGTAGTAACTAATAACCTTCTTCTTCACGCCGCGCCGTCGTCTCTGAACTGAATCGTCTTTCTTGCTGACGCGCGTTGCTGGCTGCTTGGTGATCATCAGTACTTCAGGACGGCGCCGTACGCGTGCGAGCCGTCGAGCCTGCCCAAGTACGCGCCAACAAGGAGAGGGACGCCAAGTTCCGAGAAGATTCTCGAAGGTGAGTAGAGTACCCCTGTGCCTTCTTTCTTGGATCACTGCGCCCGGCACGACACGAGGAGCAATGTTGAAGTGACATCACGCCATTTTCATGAGGAGGAGAAACGGCAGGAGCCATGGCGCGACGCGGCGAAGCGGCTATCGAGGGGGCACAAGAGCATGGTGCTGCCACAGGACATGAATAACCAGCTCAGGCATGGTCACGGGCACGGCCACGTCCACGCCGAGGAGTCGCTCCCCGCGGCTGCTCGTGGACCTGCAGCCCGTGCCGGCGATCAGCAAGCGGCACGACCTCGGCGACGACGGCCATCTCGCGGCGCCGGCGCCGGGCCATGTCCCGGCTTCAAGGAGGAGTCGGCCGGCCCGCGCCGCTCACCGGCCCAGTGCAGCTCGCGCGCCCACCGGCTTCGCATGGGCCAAGAAGCCCCGGCCCGACGCGACGGCGACGGCGGCGGCGGCGGCGACAATGGCGAAGCGGAGCTCCTCCAAGGGGCCGAGGGCCAACAGCACCGGAGGAGAAGCGGACGCCGCGGCCACCGCCACGGCGGCGCGGTAGGTACGAGGTGAAGAAGCAGGAGATGATCAAGCAGTGGGCGCAGGTTGCGGATGCCTTCAGCTCATCTGAAGCTCATAACAGCAGCAGGTTCAGGCAGGCGCTGGATGTGAAGCAGCTCAAGACCGGAAAGGTCCATCACTCACAGACAACGCTCATGATCAACACTTCTTGCATATTCTTGTTGAATTGCAGTGCAGTGCAGTTGTTCTTGTTTTGTTCGAGTTACTGAAAATTGTTCCTGTGGCTTTCAGAAGTACAAGGGCAAAGTCGACAGGGTGGACTTCTCAGGCCGCTGCTGTCGCAGCCGCGGCGCATCGATGAGATCCTGGAGAACCACGAGCAGCAGATCCGGCGAGCCGGTCGCCGGTCATGGTTCCGGAAGGTTGGCCTTTGCTATCACCCTGATGATACAGTACAGTCTCGTCGAATTTCTCTGAAACTGACATGGCTAACTGCATTTCGTTGCTTCTTTCTTGACAGCAAGCAAAAGGGAGCAGCATTGACATGGCATGATCAAGGTTATGTAGCAGAAGAAAACCACCAGTATATCTTCCAAGAGGAGGAAATGTGCAGTCAGCTCAAAGCGACAAAGGAAATCCACATCATGAGTTCTCTAGATGAGCAGTTGTTCTTTTTAACTCATGCCATCAGGGATAGTAACTGCAGCTGTATTCAGTTTTCATGCGACCAAATCTGCTATACCTGAACAAACACTGTTGCTGAACAAGTTTTTTGGTGCTCAATTCTTATAAGATGAATGTGAGGCTCCAAACGTTTGTTCCGTGTCTGTTTGTATAGTAAGATTTAGAGTTGCCAACCACTTGTCAGTTCTGCAGTAAGGATCTGGTTTTGTTTTCCTGAAATAATTGAAGATGGTTCCCACTAGATTCAAGTAGAACTCATTGATTTGTTAATCACAAACAAGATTACTCATCAGAAGATTGATAACAATAATTGAATAAATAGATTGGTAAGGCACTGTTTTGATGGCATTCTCAATCCTGATTCGCAAATCAACTCCCCATAGAATTTGACTCGCGAAACCCGAATGCCAAAGAACATGACTATATACGCATGTTTACAGAGCGAATTCCGCAAAGCGGAAGCACCATGCCTCCCTTCCAAAGGCCAAGCCGCAAGTAGAGCTCAACAAACCCAAAAAGTAGGTTCTTCCCCTACCGCCCCTACCACTCCAATGCTGTACTCTTCAAGCTTCATGGAATAGAAATTGCGAGTGCACGATACTGCTGGACCAAGACACCAGGTTCACTTAACTTGGTCCTGGTTCAATTTGTCAGTCGTCTTCACATGGTAAGAGTGTTGGAATTTGCCCGTTATCGACAAAATCAATCTTGTTTAGCCTTACGCTGCACAAGACATGCTCTGGAAGCTCTTCCTGCTTCTGGGCCCGTGTAAATCATCAACATGTTCAGCTTATCAACCAATTAATCTGCAATTTGTTACTTATAGGAAAGAGAACATATTGCATATGGTACAGGTATGAAGTCGCAAGTTCACAACTCATAGCTTACAGAACTTGAACAAACCATTTCTAGATAAGGGCACAGTTTGAGGTTCTCATCGCACTTTTACAATGATAGGTTAAGATGAATATTATTCTGAAATTGAGAACATTCAGCAGCCCAAGCTTCTTTAAGATATAATTCCAAGTTTGGATAAGTTTATCTAACCACTAGTTCAATTTGATCCTGCATACTATTGACAACTTTCCAAGGCTATTCCATAGGCAAATAACCTTTTTTTTTGCTGGTCTAGATGCATAACAAATAAAGAGAGCAGAGTGAATTGTCGTTCTACCTGTATGGTTAGACCGAGATCATCACACATGTTTCAATCGTTCTCGGAACGCTTCGAGCCCTTTCCTTGAGATGAAGCTGAATCGGTGCACATCAAGGTCAATCTCCAGGTAATTTGATCCAGCATATACCCCAAAAGTCATGTAAGAGTACATACGATCAAAACAAAAACAGAACATATCAAGCAAAGCAACACATACCACATAAAAGTTGTGTTGAGGCCTTGAAAGGACTGGCTTTTCGTTTTGTAAGCCTGCACCCTAGTTCAGCTAGGCACCAGGCGGATTCTAGGCGGTGACCCACTGCCTAGCGCCAGGCGGGATTAATCGCGCCTAGGCGGTCCTAGGCGTTTTCCTAGGCGTTTTGTTAATATAGGCAAAACTAATATATTATATGTATAAAGAAAAAGAATAAAGAACAAGAGAGGCCAGCCCACCAAACAACAAAGCAGGAGCCATGAGGAGGCCCAGCCCACCAGCCCATACCCTTTCCCCCTACTCCTCTCTCTCTCTCTCTCGCTCTCTATCTCTCTCTCTCTCCTCTCTCTCTCTCTCTCTCTCTCTCTCTCTCTCGCGCGCGCGCAGCCCCGTCTCTCTCTCGCGCAGCCCCGCTCGCTCCCCTCCCTCCTACCGCCGCCGCGCCCTCCCCTCCCTCCCTCCCTCCCTCCTTCCGCCGCCGCCGCCTCCCCTCCCTCCGGAGCTCAGATCCGCCGCCGACGCCGCCTCCCCCTCCCCCCTCCCTCCGGAGCTCAGATCCGCCGCCGCCGCCGCCGCCTCCCCCTCCCCCCTCCCTCCGGAGCTCAGATCCGCCGCCGCCGCCGCCTAGATGCTCGCCTACGCCCAAATCGACGCGGCAGGCCTTCGATTCGCGCCTAATCGCGCCTAATCGCCGCGGAATCGGCGCCTAGCGGAACTAGGGCCTGCACAAGCTTCCTCTCTGCCGAACTCAGGTTCATATCATCTGGGTTAACAAGTCCTGCTAAAATTTTCAGTCTTTCTCTGAATGGGACTGTTGAGTCTAATGGAAAACCCTTAACCTTTTCTATCTCATCATTTACAAGTCTCTGAAAAAAACAAGGAAACAAAACTTTAGTAAACTTCAGCCATGGATTCGTAGGCATTCAGCTATCTGTGAAAAGGGACATCATCCAGCGTTGGAGAAGTTTACCTTGATGCTGTCATGAAACTGAGGAGAAATATGTTTATCAAAGTTATCATTCAGTTTGAAATATAGCACTAGATTGATCCCTCGCCGTCACTATCACCAAGGAACATAGCAGCAGGATATGTAGGCATCTGCGTGGAGCACATATTTTATAATCAGTGGAATACTCCAAGTGTCAGATATCAAGGAATAAAAGTCTGATGATCATACCTGAATATTTACAACAAGTAGGGAGGGAATACTTTCGTAACTCGTTAGGCTTTACAGATGGAAGTTCAATATGCTGGGAAATGTGGTGTATTTTCCTTGGGGACATGAATATGTCCACACCAACTGGAGTGTATGGACAACTATCTGGAGCAGGAGACTTCTTTTTGTCCCTGCAAGTAACTCCAAATTATACAAAAATAAAATCAAGTTCATGAGACATTGCACGCATTTGTGCAGCAAATCTTACTTGAAAAAGTTTCCCCTCGCAGTTTGAAGGTTGAAGGCTCAAGCAAAGACCAACGACCTTCTGAGATTTTCTCACTGGCTTGGGGGGACCGATAATCCAGCTCTTGGACGGATCAAGTACCTCCTCGAGGAACCTGCAGTTAGATATTCAACATCATCCATGTTTTTTAATGCAAAACATATTGTGAAACACATTTGAGCAAAACCTACATATTTCAGTTGTTTGTTCCCCATCAAAAGATTGCCTCTTGTAAGATAGCCTGACAACGGTGATTTCTTCTTTGGCCCCGTGGACTTGCTACTGCCAGTGGCTGGACCTTATTAGCATGATGAGGCGTGCACACGGGTGTCAGACTTTTGAAGATGCTTTCATGAACTTTTTTCTCCATCACTGACAGACTTCAAGGTATTACATGCTCGTCGCCTCTTCTAAGTTTTGTCAGAATTCTAATACCTTCATTTCTTGTCTTTGCTTCCTCAACCATTCCATTAGAGACATCACATGGGTTCCGGTTTGGAAGTTTAAGCCTCTCTGATTCCTGCATATCACTTGCATTGATCGATCAGTTTTATTGGCATCTTTAGGTACTGTCCAACAGCTTGAGCAACACTAGAACCGTCAAAAATCCTCTCAAATTTCTGGATGGCATCAGCAATGGATGAAGCATCTTCGCACTGCATCAATTGTGTACTTGCTGAATTGACATAGCAGGCAGATCTGCGAGGAAAGATCAAAACCTGAATATATGGTGTCCCAAAAGAAATGACCGAGTAGTACCTGTAGAAGAAATAAAAACAGCTGAAACAAGACAAACCTCCATTCACACTACTGAAGTCTTCATCAGAATCAGACCCCAAAATACTGAAAGAATCAAACCATGCTTCTTCTTCACAAACAACTGAACAAATAGAGAAATATGAAAAATTAGTCCAGATATGGGAAATGTAAGATTTTTGTATTGCTATAATACATGCAAGTAATCTAAAATAAATGCAATTACCGCTTCCATTTTCAGTGTCCAGCTCTTTGTGATGCCACTGCAATTGTGTGAGGTGGAATGTAATGTTTGAGCCATTGGAGCTCCGCCGCGCAGCTGCAGAGGTCCCAACATGGACAACTTCTCCAGAAGCGGTTAAGTTCTCCACATCACTGGTGCGTACCATAGGCACATTGCTTAAAATCTTTCCACGGTAACGCCTGTATACGCAGCACAATCTTTGTGATTCCGCTTTTTGTTTGAAGATACACAGGCACCCATATTGACTGTAGTTTGTAGGCTGAATTTATTCAGCCCCAAGACGATTCCTTCTTCACTGCATCTGAACAGAATGTAAATTTCAGGAAGCTGCACAGAAACGGAAAAAAAATGGGCTACGCCTAATTAGAATGTTAAAAAGAAGTGAGAGTGAGAAAATAAGACATCAATTTCTGTGCTTCTTGCATTATAATAACAGCTCATATTACTAAGTAAGATTAGTACCGGAAGACCAGTACTAAGTCCAAAACTAAATGAAAAAGGGGAGAAAATAGGATGCATTGATATGACAAGATGAACAAGTTAACATTGGAATAAAAAAGCAAAGATATCTTAATGTGACTGATAAAATCCAGAAACCATACGAAGACTTGGAACTGTAGGTACCTGATGGCTCACCGCGCAAATGAGCTCAGGAGAGATGCTATTTTTGGTGGCCTCCTAATCACCAACGCGCATTCCACTCCCTATGACAGCCTGCACAGAAATCCATTTCTGACCATCAGAAATCATGCATCTATGCTCATAAAACGTGAGCGGTTGTTTGCACAGCATACAGCTACAAAAGAAGAATCCGAAAAAAATTTTGCAGCGCGAAAAAACAGAGGAAAGAAAGAAAAATCGCACCCGAAAAAAAAAAAAGAAGCGAGGGCGAAACCCTAGCCGGGGCGGATTCCGCCGCGCATTGCCGCGCGCGATTCGCGCCGGAGCGTGCTTGGTGGTCGGTGGCGCGGCCGCCGGCGGCGCGGGGGGTGTGCTTGGTCGGTCGCCGTTGGCCGTGGCGTTGGGGGACGCGCGCACGATCGCGGGCTGCGCGGGGGTCGTGTGTTCGGTCGGTGCCGGCTGGTGTTGGTTTGGGTTGGGGTAGGCCGCCGAGACGGCGGCGACGAGGAGATGGCGCTGTTCCGGAGGCTCTTCTACCGGAAGCCGCCCGATCGGCTCCTCGAGATCGCCGACCGCGTCTACGGTAACCCTGCTCCTCCTCCCCTTGCAATGTTGCTTCAGCATTCGGAATTGGTTGTGCCTGGCTCTGTAATCGTGTTAGGGGGGAATTTAGCATTGGGGATCTGTAATTGGTGGTTCTGTTGAATTTAACTCAACGTAGGATAAATTTCTTGGACAATATGTTGCTTTTGCGCCATGAAAATGGCCATGTCCACTGTTCAGTCCGTGTTCCATTAACACTGCATACGGAAGCATGAAGTGTAAAATTATGACTTTGTAAATACAATCTGCCTATCAGACCTCACTTATCGATTGTTTGCTGACGAGTTTTCAGTCGGCCACTGCGAGGGAGATTTACAAAATGCCTAATACGATAACTCTCATGTGTATGTGACAAAAGTTACCACGTACCATTACCTATATGCCTGCTACTTCCATATCCTTGATGCTAAGACTATTGTGTGCATGCTCGACTTAAGTTACAAAAGGATGGAAATAATTACCCTTTTGTGCTTTGCAGTATTCGATTGTTGCTTCTCGACAGAAACCATGGACCAATACAGATACAAGAATTACCTGGACGGCATTGTTTTCCAGCTCCGTGATCAGTTTGCAGATTCTTCATTGATGGTGCTCAACTTCAGAGATGAAGGGAAACGTCTCGTTTCAGGCATTTTCTCACTGTACAGTATTACAGTCAAAGACTATCCTTGCCAGTATTTGGGATGCCCAATTCTTCCTTTGGATATCATATTTCACTTCCTGAGACTGAGTGAAAGGTGGCTTATGCTTGAAGGGCAGCAAATATTCTGCTAGTGCACTGTGAGAAAGGTGGATGGCCGGTGTTGGCGTTATGCTTGCAGGTCTTCTTTGTACAGGAAGCAGTACAAAAGGGAGCAAAGAACTCTAGATATGGTTTACAAACAAGCTCCCAAGGAGCTTCTTCAGATGTTAACCACATTAAATCCACAACCGTCTCATCTTCGATATCTTGGGTACATATGCAGAATGGATGATGAGTTGGGGTGGCCTACACAGCCTATTCCATTCACCTTGGATTGTGTGATTCTTCGAGGAGTTCCAAATTTTGATGGTGCAGGTGGTTGTAGGCCAATAGTCCGAGTATATGGGCATGATCTTTCGAGAGTGGAGAAAAGTTGCAATGCCCATTCTTCATCATCAAAAGTCAAGAAACATGTTAGGCGTTACAGACAGGTACCACCATGCTCAATTTTATCTGAATGGTTCTGATGTTTGTTCGAGTTACTCGTTAACTATTGTTGCAGGCAGACAACGTGCCAGTGAAGCTAAATATTGGATGCTTCGTCCAAGGTGATGTCGTCCTTGAATGTCTGCATGTGAATGATGCCCATAAAGATGAAAGGTTAATGTTTAGGGTGATGTTCAATACCTTTTTAATCCAGTCTCACATTTTGTTGTTGAAATTGAGGATATTGATGTCTCCTGGAATGCTGATCATCGGTTCACAAAGAAGTTCAAAGCAGAGGTATGTCATGATTTCTCCCACATGCATAGGGAATTTTGTTTCCAAATTGATCAATGTTAATTGTAAGTGCATGCCTGAACCAGGTACTATTTTCAGAGTTTGATGCTGAGTCTGATGCTTCCACAGAAGTAGCACTTGATAACGACAAAGATGATGAGATGGATGCTGGATCTGCTGACGAGTTCTTTGAAGCAGAAGAAATCTTCATTAATGCGGACTCTCATGAAGGACAGAGGGATGCTAATATGCTTTCACTAGCTTCTACTGATTATACTCCAAATACTGAACCTCGGAAAAGCTCACCATCTTCAAATTTGAGCTGGATATTGACATTGATGAGTCACAAGACAGTCAAATTAATAGCATAGGCTTGTCATTAGAACAGTAAATGATGAAAGGACATACATATTTGCTGAATCCAATACAATGTTCAATAACGAAGCTGCAGTAGTGAAGTCAAGTTTAGTCGTTGCAGTTGTTGGAGATAGAGAAAGTGGCATTTCAAGTTCTTCTACCCACAGAGATAAAAAGGACGACTGCACGTTGAAATTGGCAGTTCTAAGCAGGATACAAGGATGGGTTCTATTCACAACTTGGGTCAGATTGATAATGTGTTGGTAAAAGAGGTGATTATATTGGAAACCAACAGTCCCAAGGACATACAGATGATCAAAGAGGTTATTATATCTGAAGTAACCACTCCCAAACAGGTGGTAGAGGGGAATACAATGAAAAATAAATAGCTGAGGCAGTCAACAATTCAGAAAGCATTTCATTTGGAGAAGTTGAGAATGAGGAAAAACTCAATATTGTTGTCAAACAGGACGATGGAGAAAGTAGGGATGCTACTTATGACAGTGGCAAAGTTGTCACCGAGAAAGAAAACAGAAACAAGAAAAACTTAGCATGAGCGATACAAATGTACTAGTGCATGAGCCCTCATATGATAATAACAGGGTGGTGCTTCCATCATCAGGGGAACCACAGCTTCAGAGCTCAATCACTTCTCTGGATTTGAGTTCGGCGAGGAGAGAGATGATATGGAGCAGCTCCATGCTTGCAATAGTAAGGATCCTACAGATCAAAAGGAGGGAATGGATACATCATTAGCCAGCTCCAAGAGCCAGCCCTCTAATATTGCTTCAGTGAAAGTTCTGTCAGAACAATCTACCTTTGCAGCAAGCCTTGCTCCAACTTCCATGAACACAAATGCAAATACAACCAATTCATCCAGACTGGTGCTAAAGAAAAAACCTTTGTTCATTTGTCGACATGTTGTCTTTTTGCTCCATCATCTCCTAGGCGCAATCTGCTTCGCTCAGCATCTACAGGTTCATCCTTTTTATCTCCATTGCAAAAAGAATCCAAACAAAATTATGTTGCTTCAACAAGTGGAAGAGATGCTTTAGCTTCATCTTCTGTTCCTCCACAACGTCAACCCCCTATATCCCTGATACCATCAATCAAAGTACCATCTCTCGTGCCTCCTCTTCGACCAATAAAAACTGTTTCGTCTCTTCCATCATCTTCATTTGAAGCATACATAGATATGTCAATTTCTTCGTGGGCAACATTGCATGAGAAACACCAAAATCATGTTAAACCTAATCCTCCCCCATACCGCCACCTCGACATTTTCATAAATCTATGCCACAGGAAAAAGATCTGCATTCAAGTAGTCTAACTTTACCTGCATCAAATAGGTATGCCTCTCACCCCCAACCACTGCCACCGTCCCCACCTCCACCACCATCTCCACGTGATTCGTTTACTCAAAGTGATTCGAAGATCCAAACACTGAACATGAACAAAAAAGAGATGATGATTCATGTTCCTCTGGTCCTGGTTGTAGAGAAACTTTTCTAGACTTAGGTGATTCCTCTGTAATTTCGCCCTCTAAAAGTAGTATAGATACAACAGAAAGCCCCTTAGGATTCTCTAGTTTTGTGGATGAAGAAGTAGCAAGTAGACCTGATATACTTACGGGCCTGGATGCCCAAACTACTAGTGAAGATACAAAATTTTTGTTGCACACGGTGAACTGTCCTCCACCACCCAAAACACAACATGGCACACCAAAACCACCTACGCCCCCACCTCTGCCTCTGCTACCACCTCCATCAACATTACCACAACTAATCACATTCAGTAATAGTGGATCAATACCACTGGTAAACTCGAATTCATATTCAGATTGTCCATCTAAAGAACCAGTAATGCTACCTGAACAAGAATCCCCTTCCCCACTTACTTCTCTTAAAGGACATGAAGCAACAATTGAGTTGTTGTTGCAATCTTCTATTGCTGTTGAATCATCTTCATCAGAGCATTCTGAGGGTACGGTTCAACCTATGTCTGAAAGTACTGAAGATGCAGCTTTGGTTCTCTCACCTTCTACACCTGCAGCACCTGCATATTCACCATCTCATGATGTAACAAATGGTCCTTCAAGTTCAACATCCACAGAGGAAATACCTTGTGATCTGCTTTTAGATCAAAGAGATCTATCCATTCATTTGGAGCCATCTGAAGGGGTATCAAATACTGAAATAATCAACGGAGTCTTGCTCTCAATAGGTGATGGTAAAGACCATGGATGCCTTTCAATTCAACCACCACTGCCACCTGAAGTGCCTCAGCCTAGAGAACATATTAAACCTCCATCTGCTCATCCTCCTCCTCCCCCACCTCTGCTGCCGCCACCATCTTGTCATGCAAGACTTGTACCATCTCCATGTTTATCTGCTCCTTTTCCAAGAGAATATTCTGAAAATCCACCCCCTCCTCCATCTTTTACTAGAGAATGTTTTGTAGCTCCACCTGTGCCTCCACCTCCACCTCTAATCCCTTATCGTCCAACTCGTCCTAGAAAACATATAACTCCACCTCCGTCGCCTCCTACACATAGAGAAAATGTAATAATTTGTCCTTCGCCTCCACTTCCACCAAGACATAACATACCTCCACCTCCACCACCACCTTTAACTGAGCACGGAGATGAAGGTGTAATTTGTCTCACAAAAGGAAGCCAACCTTCACCACTATCTC
Organism: Eragrostis nindensis; assembly: GCA_012490785.1. Lineage (NCBI taxonomy): Eukaryota > Viridiplantae > Streptophyta > Magnoliopsida > Poales > Poaceae > Eragrostis > Eragrostis nindensis. The sequence continues at coordinate 14,917 of JAAXCT010003123.1, read as the reverse complement.
CTACTTTTGAAGGTGCAGAGCAAATTCCTACTCTTTGTGTAGGAATTGTGGAAATTTCACCACCGCCCCCATCTCCTCCTATAGGACATGAAGGAGCTCTAGTATCAACTCCCAAATCATCTGAGGGTATTCCACCTCCACCACCCCTAATAGGAGGACTAGGAGGAATTCCACAATCATTTGGATTTCAAGATAGAGATTCATCATCGCAAAAACTTCATGGAGGATTGGATTGGGCTTCACCTCCTCCACCAGTGCCACCACCACTACCACCTTTCTCGGGATACAGAGAAGACCCACCACTGCCAAGTGGGGGGACTCTACTGCCGCCACCGCCGCCACCACTGCCACCTCCAACAATAAATGGAGGGGCTCCACCACCGCCGCCACTTCCTGGAGGATACATAGGGGCCCCACCGCCGCCGCCACCTCCTGGAGGGTTCATGGGGCTCCACCACCACCGCCACCACCTGGAGTGTTTGGAGGAGTCCCCCCTCCTCCACTGCCAATTGGAGGACTAGGAAGGATTCCACCACCTGCACCTCCAGCTGGATTTCGAGGTGGAGCTCCGCCTCCACCTCCTCCTCCTGGAGGTCATGGAGGAACTCCACCGCCACCACCTCCTAGAGGACAGGGAGGAGTAGGTGGCCCCCCTCCCCCTCCCGGTGCACCTGCTCCTCCGATGCCTCCTAGAGCACCTGGTGGGCCTCCTGCGCCACCAGGAGGTAGAGGTTTGCCTACTCCACCTGGTGGAAGAGGACACGGCCTTGCCCGCTCGTTGGGATCAAACTTATCGACCGCAGTCCGAAGGTCATCTCAAAACCCCTGCACTGGGTCAAAGTGACAAGAGCAATGCAAGGAAGTTTGTGGGCGGAGCTACAAAAGCAAGCAGATGCTAACAGGTACTATCAGCTGTTCAAATTTGTTTACTAAAAGATATATATCTCTTTCCACTTTTCTGTGCTATATTTTAGTGGAAAATGCATTGATGATTAAATTAAAATAATTAAATCAAAGTTTTTCTTACCGAGTTTTTCTAGTAGCACTCAATGTATATTTCTCAGTCTTGTTATGCACTGGTGACATGCAGCCATGCTGAATTTGATGTGAAAGAACTGGAATCTCTGTTTACTATTGCTCCAAAGACAAAATGTGGCCCAAAAGCAGAAGAACGAGGAAAATCTCTTGGATCAAAAACAGACAAAATTCACTTGGTAATTTGCTCAAATAATTAAATATATTAGACATGGAAAAATTTGGGCAATCTTGAGTTTCATCTAGTTTTGTTGTTAGTTATAAGAGTTGCATGGAAAGTCTTGTGCATTCATCATGATTCTCTTTATTGGAAGAATGTAATTACGTTCAGTTTGATAGTGTGTTAATTACCTTTGTATCCAACCACTAGTATAATACATGTAAGGTCATGCTGAAAACGTATGACCATTTCTCCTGGCTACCTTATAGACATGATCTATAGAAAAAAAATTGAACATGTAAATTGAAAGTCTTTTCATGAACAAAACTTTTTTCTTTTGGCCATTTGGTGTAAATCAGTCAGTTTTAAAGTTATTGGAGTATCCATGTTACAAACAATTAGTGGATATATTATTGAAACTTCTATTACCAGGGCTTCTTACGAAATGGATGAAAAGTAGAATCTATAAGTTTTTCAACTCCTAACTATGCAATTTGGGAAAGTGAATATGCGGTGTTTTGGCACTTGGCTTCGTTTTTACAGCCCATTTTCATTGTATATCAAAGTTCAAGTTTTTTGCCATTCTTGTTGTTTTTCACTTATGACAACAGAAATCATTGTGTTGTCATTTCCACTTCTAAATGTTCTGTTGGCTTCTTTGAAAAATCCACAGGTCGATTTAAGACGGGCGAATAACACAGAGATCATGTTGACTAAAATCAAAATGCCGCTCTCTGATATGATGGTAAGTATCTTTCCACTAGCTACGGTGCATCTTTGCACTTCTTAAGCCACAAGGTATATATGTCATAATTTGAAGGGAAGGTCCGTTGATAGTTTGTATATATCTTCCTATTTTTCCTATGGTAAATTTACAAAAAACTTAATCGCAGTTTAGAAATGAGTGACTAAAGATTAAATAAGATTTCAAATGCATATAGGGTGCGTTTGGTACAGCTCCAGATTCACCGAGAATCAGAAACGTTTCAGTTTCAACTTAGAAACGTTCACAACCTGAAACAGAATCACTTGAGAAAACCGTTTGGGTACTTGCTTGGATTTAGATTCACGAAAAAGAGAAGAATGATTGAATTGACCTATATACCCTTGTGCGTACAAACTAAGATGAATGATCCGAGTCACTTAAAACTTATATATGGTGCATGTGCTGATTTTTCAAACAATGTCAGAAATTGAAATACATGTAACGCTCTATCAAAAATAATAAAGAAAAACATAGAAAGAAAAAGGCTAGTAAACTACATGACGGGCTGCAATTTGCTAGCCCACCAAGCCCATCTTGTGTACCACACCGAACCTTATCTGCTAGCTGCTCTCGCACGCATCCACGCATTGGTCGTCTTCTTCCTCTTAGAGTTCTTTCTTCTCCGCTCCAATGCATGCCTGCCGCCACGATTACTCCAGATCCTCCGCCATCTCACGCCACTGACCACTAAAATCGGATGCTAATAGCCTCTGCATATTCCTGTCTTAATTTTGCTGGAGGCCGCCAACATCAACGAAATCGGCTCGTCGTCCCGGGCGACGGCAACCTGACTGGAGTGAGCAGGCAGTGGCAATTTCACCGTAAATACCTGGAACTCGAAGGGGAGGCGCGACCGGAGCGAACCGTTTCGAGGGCGAAACACCTCTCCAGGCGTTTCACGCCCGTAGGTCAAATTCTCGAAACGTTCCGCTTCGATTCACCATCGAATCGTTTCTGGTTTTTGCTCTTGGTACCGTTTCTAGTGATTCGACCCAGAATCAGAATCGTTTCTTCCATCCAAACGGACCATAGTTTTGTTATATCGATTAGCTTAATTTCTCTACTTATAACAGAGTGCTGCGTTAGCTTTGGATGATTCAGTTTTGGACGCTGATCAAGTTGAAAATCTCATTAAATTTGCCCAAAAAAAAGAGGAGATGGAGCTTCTAAAGGTTGTTTTTGTATTAAACTTCCTCAAATTTTTCCTGTGTCCTAATCTTTGAATTCTTTTCATCCATGAAATGCTTGCAAAAATAAGGTAAATTATTTTGCACGTTTTTGTCTATCAGAACTACAATGGGGACAAGGAAGCCCTAGGGAAGTGTGAACAGGTAAGCCTCCATATTTATTTTACTGTTATAATCCAGGGCAATTAACATGTCGATCTAAGTTTTCTTTAAATGATACAAATGAATACTAGAGTATTATGTAAGTAAAACGAGCTATGTGTTCTACATCAGTTTACCTTACTGACCTCTCTCCTCTCTGCAGTTCTTTCTAGAGCTAATGAAGGTGCCAAGGGTTGAATCTAAGCTTAGGATATTCGCTTTCAAGATTCAATTTCAGTCACAGGTCATATGCTGATGAGATTTTCAGAATCTGAGCATTAAGTTTTTCATGGCTTCAACTCTTCAACTTTCTACTTTTCCTCTTAGATTAGGGATGTTAGAAAGAATCTGCAGACTGTGTCTTCCGCTTGTGAGGAGGTAATAATTACTACTGAAGTTTCTTTTATTTTTTTCCACCATTATCTTTAGAGAACTCATCTCCGATATGCCAATCAGCTCAGAGCTCTGAGAAGTTGAAGGTGATCATGAAGAATATTCTGTATATGGGGAATATATTAAATCAAGGAACACCAGAGGTACTGAACTTTGGGTTGTTGATGTTGTGAGCCTCTTTGATATTACGTTTCAGCACCGATGTATAGATGAAATGCATCAATGTTTCTTCACGTATACTGTTGGGATGAAGGATGCTCCGGAGATCAACCTATTGTTTAGTGTTATCTATCCTTTTATTACCAAGAAAATAAGTTCTGTAGTTGGAACAAGGCAAACTAAGTTGGGCAAATATCATGGGTTAATATCTACTTTTTGTATCTTAAGGGTCTGTTGGTCACCAAGTAGTTTTAGTTACCTATACTTTGCATTATCCTTTTTGAAGAAAGTAACAGTTCATGCTATTTCATTGCAGGCCAGGCTGTTGGTTTTCGCTTGGACAGCCTCCTAAAACTTATAGAGATCCGTGCCACTAACAGTCGAATGACACTAATGCACTTTCTTTGTAAGGTACGGAGATAAATGCAATACATAATCTGAATAACAGAAAACTAGTGCGCGTTTAGAAGATAATGTTCATATATATTAAACTCCTTAAATTTTCTGTACATATGCATTGGGCCATGTTCTCCATGAAAAGTGGCATGCTAATTTGGCAAGATGCTTGATTCTTCATGTTCTAGTTAGTTTTACTCTGTCATACGTCATGCATTATTTTATAGAAAAACAAAATCATATAAATGTAATTTATCATCAAGAGTGTATGATAGCCATTAAATTCCTGTCAATCAAGGACATAACGGTATATGACTACTAACTGAGTGCTATACTTCCATAAGATGGTACAGATGATCAAGAAACTCAAACAAAGAAATAATCAATCTATTTTCTGCCAAAAAAAAAGTTCAACTGTATTTAATTTTAACTTTTGCAGCACATTTTATTTCATCGTCCCTTTTCTTACCCTTTTTGTTTTATCTTTATGATCATTTCAACCATTTTTCAAGAAGTGGTATCACAGTAGCACCCTAAGGGATGGTACTGCTGGATGTGTTCTAATTATGTAGAGAATATATCATGTCAATACATTGCTTATTTTGCATTGATACAGTATTCACCAAGACTTAATGACTGGTTTAAATGTACTTCAGTCCCTTGCAGAGAAGTCACCGGAAGTATTGGATTTTCATGAGGATCTTGTGAGCTTGGAAGTTGCCTCAAAAGTAATTCACTTCTCTGACTTGTATGAATAAATTGTATTGATAAAAACTTACTCAATATTATGGAGTTACTGTAAACAGTTACAACTGAAAGCATTGGCTGAAGAACAGCAAGCTGTCGTAAAAGGGCTGGAGAAAGTTGAACAGGAACTGACTGCTTCAGAAAATGATGGACCGGTTTCTGAGCTTTTTTGTAAGGTATCCTTTCAGAATCTCTTATGATGTTTAGAGTACCTTTTTTTTTTGCAGTGTTTCTGGTTGAGGGGTCCTTAATATTCTCTCGCATGATTCAGACTTATTTATTGATTGATTCATTACATGCAATGTAGACTTTGAAGGAGTTCATTGATGCTTCTGGTGCTGATGTACGCTCCCTATCAGCATTGTATTCGGAAGTAGTAAGTCATTAATTAACCTCCTTGCTTCCACTATGGACATTGTTGTTGTTGTTGTTGTTGCTTCCACTATGGACATTGTGCACTTAATATTCGCCCCTTAATAAGATTCCTACTGATTGCAGGGCAGAAATGCAGATTCACTTGTAATTTATTTTGGAGAAGACCCTGATAAATTTCCTTTTGAGCAAGGTAATATTCTGCAGATTTCCATCAGTAGAAATTGTTTATTGGAAGTGTTTCATTCCATTTTCATTATGCTTGTAATTTTTATCCTTGATACATCCGAATTCATGTAGAAGGAACAAGAGACTATGGATTTTTTTCTGGATTGGCTTAAAACGGTGTTAGTATTTTGGGCTCGCTTTCAGTTGCGTTGTGCAAAAGTTTATAGACACTTGAAGTGATTGTTTGAGAGTGAGATCCGTTGGTAGATTCATAACCAGAGAAAGTCCAGATGTTGAATCCCAGCTGGATACTTTCAATGTTGCTCAGGTTACTCTGAGATAGACTGGTCTGTATAATAGCTTTCCCAGTTGCTATTTGCAGTTTTATAGGCACATGATGGGACTGCCGTGTGTGTAAGCATGTGATCTACTTCTTGCCTGACTTGCTTCTATGCTTCAACATTTATCTTTTTGAGCCAGTGAATATGAAATCGTATATAGATCTGTGACTTTTAACAGTTCCTTCATGCGATTTGGCTTTTATCTGTTCTCCTTTTTGCCCCCAAAATTTGTTAGCAGTACACTGCTTGCCTTTCCTCAACTGCAAACAAAAGCATGTATTAGATAATTATCTCTTTCGTCTTACTCCTACTGAATTTTTTAAAAATGCAGTTGCTTCCACTCTTCTAACCTTTGTGGGGTTATTTCGGAAAGCTCATGACGAGAACCTCAAGCAGATTGAGGCTGAGACTGAGAAGAAGAAAGCCCAGAAAGAGGCTGAAAAAGAAGCAAACCAGGACAGAACTCCTGTCAAATCGAAAAACGAGTTTGTGGACAGATCACCAAGATCACCATCGCCCTTCAAATGATTTCTATAAAAAGTTTTATATGGTCATCATTTCTTCCTCGACAAATGCAACACCACTGGCCAGTGCAAATTTTCACAGAAGCATCCAGTGGTTACACAACAAATGCATCAAGTCCTCGTGGTCGTCTTATGCTTACATGACAAGGTAACTAATAGATACGTATACCTTGCCATGTAAGAGCTGAAATAAGCTCGTTATTGCTATCCAAACTATATCTGTTGATGCAGATACTTTCGGTTGAAATCCATGACTGGTAGCTCATGACACTGTACAAAGCTAACCCAACTCCCAATTAGGCTCTTCTGTACAGATTTCTAACTAGAATGTTTTGTCTTTTTTTTTTTATACTAGGAGCAGGGGAAGTAGGTCGGTGGTTGTAAACTAGGAAATAGGAATGTGAGAAATGTCCATTAGGTCAGAAATCAATAGGAAAGGTTTAGTGTTACCAGCTTTGTAACCCGCTAATGATGAGTGTATAGCCATGTTTTGACTTACAATATAGATCACAGTGTTTGAGCATGGCCCCTTCTCGGGATCAGGGATCTCGAGACCGTCTAAAACCAGGCTAAATGGGAGCTTCAGTGTTTTACTTATGCAGCTTGTTCGTTTGACCTGCTACTTATCAGCCGCTATAGTTGTTCGCAGTTATTTCTTCTGCAGCCGTTACAGTGTTCGCAGTTTTATTTTTCTGCAGCCGGTACAGTAAAACAGCATGCAGAACAGACCGACCATCCCAACATTTGACGCCGTTTTTTTCCCCTTTTTTGAAAACGGGGTCAAACGGTTGTCTCCAGAGAAATAAAAAAAAGATCATCCCGTTTTTCCCTTTTTTGAATTGCATCCCCTTCTTCCATCTTCTCTTTCTGCTATAGTTTCTTTTATGTTCTTTTGTGGCATTAAAGTAATGAACAAATAGTGCCACTTTACTGTAATGCGTAACTCGTACATGAGGGCCGGCTATCCCAACATTTGACGCCGTCTCTCTTCAAAATCAGAAGAGACAAAATTGAACTGAGTGACGTGTGATCCACACAAAAAAATGACTGACAAGTAATTCGCATTGTGGGAAATCGAAACATGTGTGTAAACTCCAGGCCCAGAGAACAGAAGGAGATGAAAAAAACTGATATCCTCCCAAGAACTACTTTAAATTCCATTGTTGAAATGAAAAAAAAGGAGCATACTGAGCTGAATATATACGGTGACAAAAGGAGCATGCTGAATAAAAGGAACATAGTCATCGTGTGGTAGCTGAGATTCAAGCATCATCCCTCGCAAAAAAAAAAAAGGAAAAAAAAAAGGGATTCAAGCATCCAGTCATATATGCGTAATGTAAGTCCCTGAGCGATGAAGGAAATCCATTTGAGGGACGTTCAACTGTTCAAGGCATCCATCCTCCGTTGACGGTGGTCTCGCCGGGAGAGAGAGAGGAGGCTCGTCTGTGGCGGATCCTGTGCTCCCGTTCACTACAGCATACTCTCCGATTTTAAATGTTGACGTTTGACTATTTTTGAGTTACGTTTGACTATTCGTCTTATTCAAAAATTTTAAAAATTATCATAAATATTGTTTAATTTCATCACTAAAGGAAATTAATATAATTTATAATTTTGTATATCTAAGTTAATATTTTGAATAAGACGAATGGTTAACGTAACTCAAAAATAGTCAAACGTCAACAATTTAAAACTGAAAAGGAGTAAAAAGACAGGAGCACCTAAGGTCAGGAGATACTTTTTCCCTAGCGGAGAAGGCACACGATTTCATCTGGACGAGAGTGGCGGAAAATATACTGGACGCTAAGGATTGAGCAGTGGGACTGTCGTCCCTGGGTGGGTGCTAAAAGTTTGGGGTCCAGCTTGGCAACGACTGTTTTGGGAGCATCACAAACATGTATATATACTCGAATCGAGTTGCATTGCATGCATCACATTGGGTTGCAAAACTTTACTCCCTCCGTTTTTAATTATATGACGCCGTTGACTTTTTTGTTGAACTTGACTAACAATATACATTTAAATAATCACTTTTCGAATGTGAAATGAATATCATTAGATTTATCATCGAAAGCTCTTAAGATTAACTTATACACTTAGCTATTTACACAAATATTTGAATAAGACAAACGGTCAAACGTACGTAAAAAAGTCAACGGCGTCATATATAAAAAAAAACTCGACCTGCCAGGGGAAAGAACCGCCCTCGACGGCATTTTTTCTAAGGAGAAGAGCCTTCTCACGCAGGCGAGAAAACCCCGAACCCCCTCCCCATCCATACACAGGGACTCAGCTGGCCGTTGTGAGCTGCGGCGCGAGTCTTTACCTATGCTTTGGCCTGGGGAGGACGAGGGGATTTTTTTTACTCCGCATTGCAGCGTAGCATCTCTCAGCTACCGGTGCTACAGTGCGTTGCGGGCACTAGCGAGCTACAGTACCCGCGGTGCCACCGCGCACTCGAACCCGGGTCGCAAGCTCAACGGGAGCAACGCTCCCGGAGCGATCCGCTGACCACTCGGGCGAGCCGCGCTAGGCGGCGTCATATATAAAAAACAGAGGGAGTATATTCTCAGTTCCGATAACATGTTCTCGATCGGGTCTCACACGCCAGTTTGCAGAGATGACGTCGTTCTTAGGTAGAGATTGATGGAGCTGAGCCGGGCGGCGTTTTCCTCCGCGTAAACGACGCGCAGTGCATGCACCCTCATCGCCGTTGCCATCTTCATCCTATTCCTCTTCCTCACCCGTGCAGCCTGGATTGTCCTGATTCGATCTGCACTCCCGACTTGTTCGTCCCCACACGACACTTCAGCAGGAGCAAAAGAGCAAACAAAATGCCTTTTTCTTCTTTACAAGTGACATCGCCTAACATTACACGGTACTACTTGATTAGAATCGAGTTGCATCAGATGAATTTGCACTTCTCTTATTCCATATGTCTTGTATAAAAGGGCGCTCACTTTTATTCTTTTTGAATGATCATACGTACACACTACGTAGAAATGACGTTCTTGGGTAGATCTCCATTGATGATGGCACTTTCGACTCGCCACCACTGCAGAGGCGTCTCATCCTTCATTGTTCCATGCCGATGATTTTGCGGCGCTGCACGCCGCCGTCATTCTCTTCGTCTGGACCACTAGAAGAACCGTAATCCTACACTAAAACAAATCAACCCTTTAGTGGCCGTCGAAATCGGCCTGCCCCTGCGTCACTGCAACTGAAGAAGGAAATGTTCAGTGGCGGGCGCCCGCCACTGGAAGGGCACAAGAAAAGAAATAAAAAGAAAAAAACAATCGGCAAGCCTGGGCCCGACCCAACCCGCTGCCAACAATTCCCCGCCAGATCTGGACGCCACCGTCACCGTGAAGCCCCTTGCCGCCGCTCCGCCACCGATCCCGTCACCGTGTAGCCCCCTCGCCACTGCTCTACACCCTGCCCACCCAAAGCCGTCCGCCAAAGGCGGATCAGATGCCGCAGTCGTCCGAAGCAGCTTTGTGGCGGATCTTGGATACCTTCGACTGTTGAAATTTGCTCTTCGTCACTGCCGTCAGTGACGAAGAGCATATTACAGGCTTCGACTGTAATATTGCTAACAACCACTACCGCCACTGCCAAAAATGATTATGTGGGGGAAGACCTAACTATCTAAACATGGGAGCGGACATAGTGGATGCCCGGATGTCAGACCTCCCTTCTCCGCCAACGACGAGGCCGCCTGAGGCGAGGGAGGTTGCCAATTTGACTTCCGCCGCTTGCGTGACGTTGCCATCTTCCATCTGATTCTCTTTCCTCGCCTGTGCAGCGTGGTTGTCCTGATTCGATCTGCACCTAGTTCGTCCCATGACACTTTCAGTAGGAGCGAAAGGGCAAACAAAATGCATTTTTTTTAGAAGTGAAATGAAAACGCCTCACATTACACAGTACTTAATCACGAATCGAGTTGCATCAGATGCATTTGTACTCCTCTTATCCACAAGTTTGTGTAAAGGGCGGTCATTCATATTTTTTTTGAACGATTATATATTACTACCCCCACATACGTACAGCCCGTAAAAAAACCTCTTGCAAACGGTCCTCTTCTCAGTTCATTTGAACGAACAACCTGCAGTCCGTGCTCTCTTCTCACGCAGATAAAAACAGATGGCGTTACCAGCTGGTCGATTGATGGAGCTGGTCGCCGAAGCCAGGGACGACCCGGCGAAGCTGCCGGTGGCTTTGATGTCGCTCGGCGTCATCCTAAGCGCGGCGGCGCTCTCACTCGTCATTTTCATCACTCCTTGCGGCGTTTTCCTCCGCCTGAACGGCAGATCGCTCGAGTTCGTGTACTACGGCATCCTAGTCGCCGTCGCCGTCTTTGGGCTGGCGGAGGCGTCCTTCGGGTTCTGGGTGGTGCCACGCGACCCCAATGGCTGGCGCGCCGCCGGCAAGACAATGCTGTGGATCTCCATTTTGCCTCTTGTCCTCGTGGCTGCGCTTGGTGGCCTCGCGTTCCTCAAGTGACAGTACGTCGTAATTGGCCTGCCATTTTGTCTCCTCACGTTCCTCAAATGCGTCAATGCATGCATTCCATCAGTCGCACATGATGTGTGGTTCTCGAGGTTCTAGGGGTTTTCCCTTTTTTGTAGCCAGCTCGTGCGAGCTGGCTACCACCTTCGTCTTCCTCCCGACGTACCCGTCCAGCTCCACCCCCCGCCGATCGAATCGCCTCCCCAGCCCGCCGCGCCTCCCTACCCCCACCCTCGACCTCCTCCGGCGGCCGCGCGGCCTCGCCGCCTCGCCGCGCCGCCCCACACTCGCCGCCGCCACCCCACCAGCCCGCCGTCCGCCGCTAACCACTCCGACGCGGCTCCCCCACCCCTGCCTGCCCACCGCCCTCCTCCACCGCCGCGGCCGGCGGCGCCCTCGCCGCCTTGCCGCCCCGCCCGCCGCCCGCCTCCCACCGCCGGGCCGACCTTCGCCCCTTCTTCTATGGTTGAGGGAGGAAGAAGCCCCCAGCAACCCGAACACCCTAACTCGGCGCCCTCACCACCGCCCGCCTCCACCACCGGCGGCCGGGGCGCCGCACCGCCTCGCCGCGCCGCCGCACGCCCGTCGCCTCCGGCCGGTTGCCAGCTCGACGAAGCTGGCTACCAGTAGCTGAATAGGTTTTTCCTTTTTTTTCACCCCATGGTATATCTTCGTATTGTAAGGCCATTTTTGGTTCAGAATTTTGTCTAGCCCACCCACCTTAACGGGCCGACGATTAGATCGGCCCGTCCAGAACTTAGAGTTGATTTCTATTTTTTGAGAAGAGTATAAAGATTTGGATTGTGTGATGTTCCTGTAAGGTTATATATCTCTTTTTTAAAAAAAAGTCCTGAAATGTATCTTTGCCTCCAGTTAAAGATTTAGACACACTTGTTAATCCCATTTCTTGATAATTATTTTTTTGAAAATACAGTACAGACATGAATGCTTAAATACAACCTTATTATTGAGATTAGTAATTGCCCGTGCGTTGCAACGGGAGAGCCAAGTGAAATATCTAATTACAAAAATAGAATTAGACAAGTGTTTCAAAGTGTTTGAAAAGAAACCAGGATGCCCATAAAACATGCTGATGCATAACATCTGAATAATTGAAACTCAAGTATCTTTTTCCAATGTTCCATCCGTGGAGGCACTTACAACAAACTGTAGAACTCCATATTTTTTCTTATAGAAGCTAAAAGTTCTGTTTTCAAAAGTAATCCAGGAGGCTAGCACAAATAAATCTAAATGAAACCAAATCAATTATAAAAACCATGCAACCAGGTTACTTGGAGTTTGGATGGGGGAGGTATGGAATTTACAATATTGGTTCAGGAATAATTCCAAAAATAAATGGAAAGAAAATAACAGGACATGTACGTGGCTGGGCTGTTGGTTATATTCGAGTCTGCAAGGCTTATGTGTGTGGGCCGCAGTCGGTTGGCCCAACACAGAAGGCGAAAGGGGAAAACAAGCTGTTCGTCTTCCCCTGTTCTCCCGTTCACCATGAGTGAGCTATCTCTATTCTTCTAAAACGCGTGCGTTTTCTTGCAAAAAGACACCACGCCACGTCATTTAGGTTTTCTCATCGTCGGATCCCTCTGCTGATAAACAAGAACCGTTCGATTTGCTCCGGATACATTACGAGTAGGCCCTTCTAGAACCACTGAATGAGTTTCGCTCCTTCCACCTCCCCGAAACTTTCTTCCAGATCCTTCGCGGATGAGCAATTCCTTTCCCGGTCCTTCCACCATCCCTGGAAACTTGCATACATCCCCTTCCAACCCCTTCGAGGATAAACAAATTCTTTTACCAGTCCTTTTTCACCACTCTCTTCAAACTGCATACTACTCTACCAACGATGGGGAGCGGGTTGGCGACGGCGGCGCGCCGTCCTGCGCAGCCCCGCTAGGAGGATGCGGACTCCGGTTGGTCGACTCGGCTCTACATGGAGGAGGTGTTCATGGCTGGGGAAGGTGACGGGAGGGTGCCCGCATGACGTGGCGGCATGCCGTGCCGGGAGCGGCAACGCGGTCGGCCGTTGCCGTTGTCTTTCTTCATTGTTCATCTCGCCTCCTCTGTCGGAACCTCTGCCTGGTACGCTCTCCTTCCTCTCCATGGTTTCCATTCATCTAAATTGTTGTTTGATTTGGGATTTCCTCTTTTCTGATTTTGCTCCTTTGCTCTGTCTGCGGTGTCGGCGCTCGGCCCTGATTTTTCCCCATTCCTCCTTGGTGTTGCTGGTGCCCAGAGATGAACCTTTTAGCTGCAGCCTTCATGTACGACCTAGACTGCTCTTAGTCCTCCCTCATTTATTTGTAAATTCCTTCGGGTTCCATTTGATTTAGTTAATACCAATGGAAACAATCTCTTTGCCTCACATCAGGTCATCAGGAAGGGCCATGTCCATATGTGTCTCCGTGATTTTGGAACAGGTCCATCTAGAAATCGTGCTCCAGCGGCTCAAGGTATGAATCTGTCTGTGATTGGACTATGTCATAACCATCATTTGCCATCGAGGCTGTTTTACAATGACCAACAACTTTTGGTTGGAAGTAGAATAAAGTTGTCACTGGTTAAGCCAGGTTGGGCTCCAACGGGAAAATCACCTCATTTGATGATAGATTATTGGATTTTGGGCGAGTAGAGCTGCATACTCTTGGTTTTGGGGTTAGCATAACTGCACTCTTGACACAAATGTTTATTCTTTAAGGTAGGGAAACAAATCGATTGTAGAGTGGAATGTCTAGGTTCTAATTGCTTTTATACTGGGGTCTTCTGATATTGCGATCGATGGTCTATGTGTTTATGCAGTTGCTGTTCCTTTATTTTGCATGCACAGTCTTCAGTTGCTTTGTTGTCACAAAAAGCTACCAAGAAGGGGAATGCACACTTCTATTTGAAAAGTTTAAATTTTTCCATTGTGCTCTATTATCTTCTCAAGATAGATAGCTTATTGTAGTGGATACTTTGCTCTTTGTTCTCGCATTTTGTGAGGTTGATTAGAAAATAACCTCCCAGTTCCCTTCTAACCTTCTAATATGTTTCTTCACATTTTCTGCTCTTTGTTCTTGCATTTTGTGAAGTTGATTAGAAAATAACCTCCCAGTTCCCTTCTAACCTTCTAATATGTTTCTTCACATTTTCTGCCAGTTGTATGGCGCAAACGTATATGTCATGGTGAAAGTGATAACTTGGACTAGACCTTATATGCCAAATTTATGAGGTGTTTTCCTTTTTACATATGACAGTTAAAATAAAGTTGGATACAGAGTCAACATCCCTACATCTGTCGTACCTTTACAACCTGGAGGTAAAACATAGCCGTAGTGCTGTTAGTGCATAACCGCTGTCTATGTATTTTGAATATGAGAATGTGTCTAGACCGCACAATTAGCATAATCAGTTTATTTCAATCGACACTGCATTTTATATTATGATCTACATTGGTATGCTTCAGGTCACAAAGTTGAGCCCCTGATCAATTTATTTTCGGTTCCTACCATATATATGCTCGGCATTATTGTTGATTGTTTAATCAATGTCAGCTCGGAACTATATGTAGTTCAGCATTAAAACTTGATACCTTTTGGTATGTGCAGGGTGATCCATGCTGGAAAGTTGTTCCTCCTGTGGCGTAAGACATACATCTGGGCTTCACCTGCCGGTTGTACCTTTTGGCTAAAAGAAAAGGTCATGTTGTTTTTAATTTTGCAGGCAATATCAAATATCAATGATGCTCTTTTCTGTAATTTGCTAACAGTAACTGCTATTTTTTAAGGAAAATATTGAGCCCCTGATCAATTTATTTTCGGTTCCTAGCATATATATGCTCGGCATTATTGTTGATTGTTAATCAATGTCAGCTCGCAACCATATGTAGTTCAGCATTAAAACTTGATACCTTTTGGTATGTGCAGGGTGATCCATGCTGGAAAGTTGTTCCTCTGTGGCGTAAGACATACATCTGGGCTTCACCTGCCGGTTGTACCTTTTGGCTAAAGAAAAGGTAATGT
>JAAXCT010003122.1:0-44302 GCA_012490785.1 Eragrostis nindensis | reverse complement strand
GTCGGATGGCTTGACATTGTGGTAAGTTTATTCTTCGGCATTTGCTGGTAAGTTTGTTGCTTCTGTAGGTGCCTCCATCTAAATGTGTTTCTCATGTAGGTGAATAGTGCTACGGTTTCATGGATCTTACCAGTTGGATCAGATGGATAATCGCGAAGTGGATACATAGGTTGACTATGGATCTTACTTGGTTGCTTCTGCTGGTTGCTGGATCTTTTTTTAATTTCTTTTGAAATAATATTGATGCTACTAATAAAATACCATTTAAATTCTTTTAGTATTCGGTCATTAATTCTTCTTTTATTAGGATGCATCTGAACCGCGAGATTGTGCATAAATGATGAAATGTAAAATCAAATGAATCACGTGTGGCGGCTGTTGTTTCAAGGGTCTCTGCTCAGTGGCTATGTCATTTTATTGTGCTGGCTTTGTAACAAATGAACTCATAGATTACAAACCAGTTTAATTCAAAATATCGAAATAATGAATTGTATGCGCAATTGCTCTATATCATTTTATTATGGAGGTCCAAGTGGTCCGGTTATTATTCGGCTGTGTCATTTATTGTGCCGGCTTGAAACAAATAAATTCATAGATTTCAGCCATTTTACTTTTGCTGCAACACAGTTAGAATACAAGCAGTAACGTCGCTGTAGATCTCATTTTGTACGTTCATTGCGAAAAGGAATAATTAATTGAAATGCTGGACGAACCTTTTGAAACTGAAGGAACTGATTATCTCTATTTTTCATTTTTTGGCTTGAATTAGTTTATTCTGCAAATATGATTCGATGAAAATCTATAAATATTGTAATTCCTTAAAAATTAATAGTATTGTTTTTGTGGTCACCAGACAGAAAATGGGTTGGCGAGGCTGTCGCTGTCCTGTATCAACGATGCCCGCATGAGACCAAATTTGCCGTCAGGCAAGTTAGAGTCAGTGCTGCAAAACTAGACCAGATTTATCAAGGTGTTTAGCAGAATGATGTCATCTCTTCTTTTCAAACAAAATACCATTTCTTCTGTGGCCCTCAGGAATTTGAACATTGCATATTTATGCTATATCCGTGCCCTTTAATACATTATTATTTCATATCCCCCCAGAATCCTAGTACGACTCTTTTTTTTGCCCTACTTGATGTATTAGTTATGCACTGCATGCTATATGCTTTGTAGCTAAGCCGTTGCATAATAACAGTGATGGAATGTCGTTTTCTGGGCAGTGGTCACCATTGCACATTTCAGTCCCATGTGTACTGACATATCATAGAACCATGATTGATCCTTGTTTGCACATATATGGCTGCGGTGTACCATTACTCTTTTCTCTAGCTTTCTGAGACGGTTATGCATCTTCTGATTCTCACTACTTCCTTCAAACGGTTGCTGCTGTTGTCTGCTCTTTATTGCTGCTTTCTTCAGCATTTCTTAGCTGCAGCTTCTTTTAGTGCTTGCCAAAATTAAACTATCTGATACCCTCCAGTGAAAGTGAGACCTTTCTTCATAACTTCAGAACTAGTTTTCTCTCATAGTTCTGATTGCTGTTGTTAGAGAGAGAAAAAAAATCCTGGTGCCATTGATGGTTGGATGGAGCAGAGTTTATAGGAATCATGCTTCATTTGGTAATCCATAAAAGCAAAACATTGTTCAATCTATATTTTCTTAGGCAGGCATTAGTTGACTGCCTGCACTGCACAGATTATGGACATATATGGTACACGACAGGTTGTAGTAGGAATATAGGGTCTGCTTGGTTGCTGGCCTTCACCTGCCGCAGCTACGGAGGCCGCGCGCCACAGTTTGTGGCAAGTAAAATCCACGCCACACTCCCACAGTATATGAATAGGAAAAGTGTGGCAGCAACAGCCTCTTGCTGTCAACCAAACGGTGCCGATTCTTTTGTGGCAGCCACCACTGTGGCGTGGCGAAAGACGGCCAGCACCAAACAGCCCCATAGTAAATTCCTTTCGATAGACTTAATTGTCAAAAAAAGAAGAAGAAGCAGACAACCTTGTTATCAATCTGGGCATACTGGGCGCCTGGGTGGTAGTTGCTTTACTTGGTCAAATTGTTGTACCAATTTTCTGAAGAATACCTTCACCATAATTAGGACACTTGATTTCCTATTAATGTACTGACAAACTGTTTTCATTTTATTGTTTTGTTGGGTCTACGTTCTTTTCCTTGATAACAACAAAGACTAACCAGGTCTATGATGCATTTTCCCTAAAAAAAGGGTCTATGATGCACTGTTTGCTCAAAATAAAAAAAGTGATGGAAGGACAAAATCGCTGTACAAAATTTTGAAAATGGAGCTTCAAAGCTCAAAAAATGTATGCCACATAGCACCCCTTACAACTGCTAATGTGATCCACAATTGTAAGCCCTTTATTAAGGTCATTGAAAAGCTATTGCTAAGGTACTTATACTTACAGGCATGGGAAAAAGTGGCGAGGCCAGGTAAATAAATTGGGTGCAGTGCATTTTGGATCCAGTGCAGTCACCAAAAAACTCGCGATGGTTTGAAGAATTTGCTTCATATCATGATGGGAAATGTGAAGGAGCTCACTGCTGCTACATCCCATTGGCTGGAGCTGTTTGCTTCTCATTTTCTTACATAAGACCATTTACAGTGGTTAGTATCGTATACATACGTCTGCTCCTGTATCAGTTTTAGTACTTTGTGGTTCCTTTGCTGCCAATGCTTTTATTGCATTCCTGGTTCCTTATGCTTGAATACATATGTGTGGCACACCGCACACCTTTATTTTCTATTACGGAAAGTGTTTTGAATGCATATTCTTCCTGCAAAATTTCCGTTTCTCACTTGTTATTGTGAAGGCATCTGTTTGCCCATGAGATAACAATATTATTTGATCTGCATTTATGTCGGACGTGATTTGCATCCTCACAATTAATGAATTCGATTTGATCTGCATTGATTTCAGACATGGTGAATCCAGAAGCTTATATTAACTATCTCAAATCAAGGGCCATCTATTTTGGATTTTTTCTGGGAATGAGTTCTCTGACACCTATTTCTTTGTCAACAAACCATTAGCTTTAAGTATATTAGTTTATCTGACATCAAGTTCTATTCCCTAAACCCTAACCCTAAACCCAAAAATCAACACTTCATGTTGTATTAAATCTGCATTTTTCCAGGGTTTTGAAGGGATGCACCATTTAGCTCAAAAATGCATACAGCTTAAGCCGTCATCTGGCACAAGTGGATTAAACAGACCTCCTTATTGGTATCCTTTCAGAAATTCAGAGGTTGGAGCATATTGTGATCCTCTAGAATCCATATTCCCTTGTATTCTTGTCAGTACTTTCTTATCATGATAACATCTTCCTCTTCCATTGTTAGGTTGTCTTGGCAGAATGCACGAACAATTTTGGCCCTTGGTAAGTTCTGCATTTGCTACATTCTGTTATGAACATTGAAGCTCCTCCTCATTGATTTTGGCATTTGTAACTGCAGGTTTGTTACACATGCCATGGAACTTTTGACAACTGATAATGACTATGCGGATATGATGTTGCTGAAGAGCGGCCTAACTTTGGTGGTATAAGCATTGAGGAGCTGCACCGGATAGTCTATGCTCAAGTTTTGTGTTCTCATTCTTTGACTTGGCAGGTTAGTTTTGTAAATGAGTAACTCCAGTACAGCACCATTTAACCAGCCGAGCTTTATGTGTTTTTTGAGATAGATAGATGAGCTTTATGTGTTATTATTAAGCATCATGCTATATTTCTCGAACTCAATGAACTGAACCGATGCATTATATTACTGAAATATTTCCTTTTTACACCTCATTTCGAACCATGATTCCTTAGTGTCCCTTAAAATTTGAGTTTCCTTCCTGTGTCTTGAAATGAGTTTCCTTTCTGCTCCCCGTGCGCTCACATGGGCCCATCAGTGGTAAAAGGGAAATGCGTTTTAACTATGCTGTAAATATCAAAGTAGCGCTTTTTTTAAGCCGCTTAATTTTTTCTTGAATTTTCAGGGGTGCATATGGTTCCCATTTGTTTTGCTGCCAACTTCTTTGTTTCTTGTAACCTGTCTGTTTATGTAGCAAAATATCTCGTTTCAATAGTGTTGTCTTAGCTATCTGCATGTTTGGTTCTCAGATTGCTCCGACGTATCTGTCCTCATGTCTAAACCAAGGCCTAGGCTATTGGAGATTTTACTTCTCAAGCAACCCATACAAGATAATCGTCTAGTTCTGAAGGTACTATGTATTTGATTATGGACCTCCTTGCACTGTCTCACGTCTTTCAACTTGTGACCTAATACTCATGTCTGTGAGCAGACATTGGAAATATGCCGCTTGTACGAGCTGGAGGATGTTAGTACAAAGATCATGAAGGTAACATGGTTTAAATTGCCTACACGACTTTTTTGTTGATAAAAGTTTTAGAACATGGCATAGTGATCTTCCTGCTGTTTGGATTGTGCCTAACCTTTATCTGTTAATTTAAAGATTGACAGGTAGCACACCTTTTACTATACAACTGAGCGTTAATAACTCCTATCTAATACTTTGTGGTATCTTTAGATCGCTGGCATTCATCACTGGAAACATGGGCGAAAAGGTGCTGGTGTATACTGGTTCCAGCAAGCTCATGATAAAGTTCGGCTTGACAGAATGCTCAACAGTTATTCGAGCACATTGGGAAGTCCGTCACAGATGATAGTTTTAAGGTGTCAATCTTATATACCTTCTGAATCCTCAAGTGTAGTCCACAATTGGTTCTCTGTGCGATAGTATCGACCAATTTGATAAAGAAGAAAGAAGAAACCCCTTTCTGCTTGTTGATTTAGCAACAACTAATAATGATTTTGCGTGGCCAGCAATGGGAAGGATTGCTCGAGTTGCTTGGTTCTGATATTGGTAGTGCAGGTGGTCTTGAATTCCTTCATAGGTATCTTGCTTCCCCATCAAATTTATGTGTTGTTGCATTGCAGTATTACATGTAAACTTAACATTTGATTGCCCATAGGTATCGGGATTTCAAAAGATCCCTTCAACAAGCACGAGAAGGACGAACTGGTGAGGCTGCTGGCAAACTGTGGAGTTTCTTATACAGGTAACAATTTACATATTCAGCTGGGTCTTTGTTTACCACATTAACACTTCAGGCCTCATGTGATTATGCATTGAAAGAAGTGGGAGTCCCTGCAATTAAAGTAAAACCACCAGCTGTGGATTTTAAGACATGCACCAAGATGGCCATAGCTGGTTGCTCCATCCTTGTAACCATGGATATTGTATCTTTGCAGCTGATGAGGAACCCGTCCAACCACAACGATTCTGGCTACCCCCTTCTACATGACGCGGTAAGCTATTCTTGCCTTTGCTGAGGATGCAAATTTAGTTTGTGTCGAGCCTTATGACGCAGATGCCATTTTTAGCTTTTTTTGCTGTCACCTCTCTGTCTACAGGTGGAGCTGCTTAATTCCAAACCCAACCCTCTTCTGAATGTTGCTGAAACGACATTGTTGCTCAACAAGCTGCAAGAACTGTCATTGGCCAAATTGCATCCTAATTTTTCTAGTAATCACCCACCAAGCCATGCACTGAATTCCGTGAGATTGGCTCTGGCATCAAATCTGGCACGAGCCATTCTCGAAGAGTGAAACCTGAATCCAAGTTCAGTGCTGTAGAGGAGTATGACGTCCACTTTTCGGAGTGCCCTTGGAGCTTCTAGCGGTTGACATCATCATGTTTGAGAAAGATTGAGCTGGGGCAGTTTTGTTATACTTGTATCATGCGTTGTATTTTTAGCCTAGTGATATTTTAGATGCTTGCATTTACAAAGCAATGCTACCTAATGTATTTATGAAAGGAAAGTGGTGGCATGCGGGGCAATGTGTGTGACCTCGGTGGCATGTTGTTGCTTGACAAGGAAAGGTAGAACTTTCGAGCAGGAGATTTCATGAAAAACATATCACGTCGATTGTCTGGCTGAATGGAATAGTAATGTTGGAATGACATGGGTTCCAGAACGGTTTTTCAATTGTTCGAACGATACAATAGGAGGACTTCCGTAGGACGATGTATACTGCAAATGAAGGGGTTGTTTTAAGTGCCGCTCGTTTCTGCGTCCATGTTTATTTGCGTGCGACGCAATCGAGAGCAGCAATAAGATGTGCCGACTCAAGTCTTGCTCCGGTAAATTAGATGTTAGTCATAATTATGACAAGCGTTTTTTTCCCTACTATTGTGTTAAAAGGTTAATACTCCCATATTTCTGTGGAGAGCAGTTTTAGGCACTAGTAGTAATTTGTAGGATTTTATATAAAAATTCGAATCTGAGAAAATAGAAAATCTTTTATGTTATTGCAAAGGCGATATTGACATTTGAGTTTTATTACTATGTTACTGTATAGTTACTACTTAACGGGGGTAAGAAGCAGAAATGAAGTAAAATCTGGCAGTGGGGAAATCGGTAATTACCTTAACGGGACATTCTGACAAATATTAAGGCCGATTGGATTGAAGGAAAAAAAATTTTTCTTTTTTACGTTTTCCTGTAAAATTAAACTGTTTTCTGTGAAATTTTTGTGCGATTCTTGTGGAATTTCTGCGTTCGAAGGAGCCTACCTGTGTCTGTTCAGGAAAAACTCAATAAACCTCGCCTCCTCCCACGCAGCTCTCCTTTCGCCGTCCCAAAGCTCTGTGCTTCTCTGGCGCAATGGCGGAGCCCCAGTCGTCTACGGCGGCGCGCGGAGGGACGACGGCGGCGGCGCCGGTGCTTCAGGAACGCCGTGGGAGGAGTTCTCTGCGCCTTCGCTCTCCTCCTCATCGGTGTCCTCGCCTTCTCGATCCGCCTCTTCTCCGTAAGATCTTCCCGCACCACAAGATTTTGGATCCTATTGGAAATTGGACTAGGGTTTTGCCAACCCATGCTTATCTCACCCGTGTCTTGGTGTGCGACAGGTGATCAAGTATGAGAGCGTCATCCACGAGTTCGATCCCTACTTTAACTACCGCGTCACTCAGGTTAGTTTCTGCAGAACGCACCTCTGCAGCTGCTATGTTTGTTAGCAATTTATGGAAATGACTTTTGAACGTATTTGGCATCGAGCTCGTTTCTGGGGATGCAAATGCTGTTATTCTCTTCTACGTACAAGTTACGGGCTTACTGAATTTTTTGTCTGGGATAATGGATGAATATAGTTTAGTTATGATGACATGAGGCTATAGTAAGCTACTACCAGATCTTTTGGATGAATGGTCGAGATGTTTCTTTTAAGTATATTTAAATTGCTTATTACTGTGCCGACGACAAAAGATGTTTCAAAAGCAGCAAGGACAAAATGTGCAGTGTGACCTAAGTAACAAATATATTTCCTGTCTTGTTTCAGTTTTTGTCAAAGAATGGAATCTATGAATTTTGGAACTGGTTCGATGATCGGACATGGTATGATTTCCAAGGGCGTGCAAATCTATCCTTCCTTTGTAATTGTTTGTATTTCTCACTGTTTCTTGCATTTAGGTATCCTCTTGGGCGTGTTATTGGTGGCACTGTCTATCCTGGTTTGACACTGACTGCTGGCACAATATGGTGGTACGTAAACTGTTGCATGCCGAGGCATATTTAATATTTATTATGGATATGTTTTTACTACTGTAGTGTGTGACTTCGTTTTTGGTTGGCTTAGGTTGCTAAACTCTCTAAACATTTCCTTTGTCGGTGGAGACTGTCTGCGTGTTCACTGCTCCAATTTTCTCAGCAAATGCTTCCTGGGCAACTTACTTGTTGACAAAGGTTGTTTCCTTAGCATAAAAGCACATGCTCTTACACTGATTGATTACTGCAGTTATCTAATTATCATATTTTCCAGGCCCAAGCGAAGGGCCCTGGAGCTGGTTTGATGGCAGCTGCTATCCTCGCAATGGTAACTGTCTAACTGTTGATATGTATATCCGTCTTATATTTCATTTGATAGCTTGTATATGAAAGCCAAGTTTCTTCCTTCTTTTATGGATGGAGTGAAGAATGGGACAAATTGTATGATAGCTTTGACAATTTTCTGAATCTTCCATGTAGAACTGAATTCTTTGACACTTCATTTCTCCCATTATTACTTTTCATAAGAATGTTTGGGGTTTGACTTTCCCCTTGGATTACATGTCTTAAGCTTTTTGAAGAAGATGCTCTAGTAAAGTGAAGTGTTGCTTATCAAAATAGTTTACATATCTGATATAACTGAAATAGGGGTTTTCCTTTTCTTCTGAAGATACGAAAGTTATCTTTTCTTAAAAGAATTGGAAGGACCGAATTGGGAGCATGAATGAAAGCTGAAGGAGCAAACATCTTGTTAAAAGTTAGTTCGTACAACAGGCTGGAGCAGTTATTAGAAGTGGAAGTGTTGTATCTCAATGTCAGGGAAATGGATCCCACTGATGATTAATAAAAGATGATATCTGATATCGCCTTTCTTTGATAAATCCTAGATGATTTTGATTGTTGGGGGTCTTGGTTTAAGAAGAATGCAAGATCTTCTAATTGACTAAAATCTTTTGAGATGTGTAATGGCATATTTGACCAAACTTTGTATTTGTTACTTAATCAAGAACCTACTTATCACTCGTTACCAAACATGCAGGTCCCCTCTTACATCTCAAGATCTGTTGCTGGCAGCTATGATAATGAAAGCAGTAGCAATATTTGCTTTAATATTCACGTTTTATCTGTATGTAAAGGTATGCAGCATAGAAGTTATTCATTCTCTTTCCCCTTTTTTTTCTTTCTGAAAGCATTTCATTATTACCTTTAACATGCACGAAATGTTTTTGCAGACTCTAAATACTGGATCACTCTTTATGCAACACTTAATGCTCTTTCATACTTCTACATGGTAAATTATCTCATTTTCTCATATCTGTAGTAATTACCATAGATATGTCCTATATGCTTACTGTATTTCCTCTGTCAGTTCTGTTCTTGGGGAGGCTACACATTCATTATCAACCTTATTCCGATGCATGTTCTTGTGTATTGTTACTGGTCGTTACCTTCACGACTTTATATGCATATGCCCCCTTGTAAGTCTGTAGTTGTCTGGCCCATATCAAATGGATGTCTATACATAGTAAAAGATTTATTTGTCATAACAATATAAACTATGCAGGTTGTGCTTGGTACACTTCTGGCAGCATTGGTACCTGTTGTTGGTTTTAACTCAGTACTGACATCAGAACATTTGCATCATTTCTGGTATGTCCAAGGATAGTGTCCTGCACACAAGCTCCAAGTTTTACCGAATTTTTTCGTTTTCACTACAATTTTAGCAGCATGCTAATGCCCCTTCCCTCTCCTCTGGCACATTTTCTTGCAGGTGTTTATCTCCATGTGGTTGCTCTAGTTTATTACATCAAAGGACTTTTTAACTCCTCGGTGTTCAAAGTGGCCATGACATTTGTTATAACAGTTGGTGTAAGTGTCTACCTCTTAATAGTCCTTACATTTGAGCAATGAAAAAGTTTTTCCTCAGATGCCAAAACAATGCAACCGTTCATGATTTTGCTAAATCGCTACCGTTCACTAGCTAATCTAACAACATGAACCCTGCAGGGCTGTTGTTTGCTGTAGCAGCGATACTTGTCGCTTGGTGGCATCGAGCCCGACAAAGGTTGGAGCGGTCGCATTTTGAGTACTGGTATTTGAGTTTCTTGCTCGTAAGTTCGGATTCATCTCTATTACAAACTAACTCTCAGATTTGTTCACTTGGAGCACATGACACAATTGTTTTAAACTCCTGGGGTAGCTTACTACTTTTACTGGATATCCCTTGGTAGGGAAAGTAACAGTTTATAGCGCAACTGTTTTGTGACATCTCATATGTGATAGGGTGATAGCTGATAGGGTATTAAACCATTATTTTTTCTATGTTTTTAATCATATGAAATCTTATTTTTCCAATCACCATCATTTGGGTTGAGAACTTGAGGTGATTAAAAAATAAAGAAGTTTCTCTTTGATTCATTGTGGAATGTTGCTTTGATCGTTGGTAAATGCACATTATCATATTGACCCCCAATGATTTCTTTTCTTTTTTTTTTGGTATATGTAATTTCTGAGATAGTAGACTTTTAATATCACATTTCTTCAGAACACAACATATTGAGAGTGTATTTCCAATATCAGTTTGGATTTGCCAAAATCATCAGATGTTTATGAGAATTTTTTCATATGTCGCTTTTTTTCTTCAATTAATGTTAAACCTGTGCCTCAGCTTTCATTACATTGATTGGTAGTGTTTCTTTTCCTTTTCTATATTGGATTAGGCTTGACCGTTTGTCTCTTTTCTCTCTGTCTCTTTGCTCCTGACAGAACCTGCAAGCAAGTATATCCCTATAATTGCTAGTGTGAGTGAACACCACCACCACCAACTGGCCTTCTTTTTATGGATCAATGTTCTAGCCTTCTTAGTTCCTGCTGGGATCATAGTAGCTCTTCTCTTTTTTTTTCCTGTTAGAAAAGGCAGGTTAGTTCCCATCGTTTAATCTCTTAGTGGTTGGTGTTAACACAATTTGTAGGCATGCTTCTTCCCTTATCTGATGCAAGCTCATTTTTGGTATATGGCTACCTCAGTGTATTTCTCTGGAGTAATGGTAAGCCATCACTATGGACATTTGCAGACTGCAGAACTGTGCTTTATTTTTTAATTGATACTGATTTACTAAATATGTAGGTCCGACTTATGCTTGTTCTTGCTCCCGCTGCATGCATTTTGTCTGGGATTGCACTGTCTGAAGCTTTCAAGGTCCTTACACGTTCGATGAAATTTCAGCGTCCATCATCTGATGATAGCTCTTCCACGGTATGAATTCTCCGTCACTACTTTTTGGCCCATTATGTATACTCCCTCCGGTTTTAAATTGTGACGTTTGACTATTTTGAGTTACGTTTGACCATTCGTCTTATTCAAAATATTAAAAATTATCATAGATTTTGTTATGATTAGTTCATCACTAAAGGAAATCGAAATTAACTTACAACTTTGCATATTTAAGCTAATATTTGAATAAGAGAATGGTCAAACCTAACTCAAAAAAAGTCAAACATCAACAATTAAAAAACGGAGGGAGTAGTTTCCAAGTTTTTTGCTGACATGTTTGATGTTCTATCGAACTCAAGGCAGGAGAGAGACCTCTAGTGCTCCTGCCAACTCAACGAAAAAACCAGAGTAAGACAAGCGTAAAATCAGAAACAGTTACAAAGGAAAAACCATCTAAGAGAATAGGAAGAAGGATCAAGACTCAGAGGGAAGTTCTGTTGCCCCAACCCAAAGGGAACCAAAGCTTTTAGTACGCCTTGTGGACCATCTGCTGTGGCTATAATGTCGCTCATTGTACTTTGTGGCTTATGTGGTATGGAAACTTTTCTCTGGAAACTACTTCTTGTTAAATGAAGATTATCAGTCATCGATGCCATATTTTCAGGGTCCATTGTGTGGGGCTGCAGCTGAAGCATACTCAGCACCCTCAATTGTGCATCTCGTTCCATGATGGGTTGCATGTTGTGATGATTTCCGTGAAGCTTATGCATGGCTGGCGACAACACAGAAGTAGATGATAAGGTATGTATTATTGCTTCTCTTTTCTTCTTTCTTTTACAGTGGCAGTTATCCTGACACAGCAACATGGTGCTGATCATGGCAGGTACATCTTGGTGGGACTATGGTTATCAAAAACTGCAATGGCCCAACAGGAATGATTGTAGACAACAATACATGGAATAACACACACATAGCAACAGTTGGGACAGCAATGTCGTCCCCAGAAAAAGCAGCATGGGAGATCTTCAATTCCTTAGATCAAATATGTGCTTGTTGTCTTTGGAGGTTGATGCCTTTTGGATCTTGAAACATACAAATTTGTCTTAAACAAGTGGTGCCATACTCCACCTGGTGACTATTTTCAGGGCTTGTTGGTTACCCAGTGATGATATTAATAAGTTCCTTTGGATGGTTCGAATAGGAGGTGGTGGTTCCTCCCTCACAAAGGAAGCAGATTACCTTGTGAGTTTACTTGCCTTTGCAATTCCTTGCAAAATTATTTGTTGTGCTGCACTTCTGTTTCTTTTGCCTTGCATACGTAACCTTAGGAATAGTAACGTGTCAAATATATGAAGTTTCATATCTCGAGATTTTTTTTTGTTTGTTTATTCTAGAGGGATGGCAACTATCGTGTTGATGCTCATGGACCCCTACGATGCTGAACTGCCCTATGTACAAGCTGCTATTACAGGTCTATAACCCATGTTAGTAGTTATTATTTAAGATCGGGCACAACTATGGAATTATCTTTGACATTTTTTGGTTCACAGATTTGCTGAGAGATGATTAAGGGCTTTGATAGAGTGAGAAGATATGAAATAGGAAAGAAACATTTTAAACTGACACAATTTGAGGAGGTGGAGTACCTTTGCTCATTTTTCTTATGTTAAGATCTGTTCGAAATATTCATTCATGTGCTCACTTGCTGCTGATGCAGGTTTTCACAACCCACCACTGGATGGTTCGGATTTACAAACTGAAACCTCAAAAGAATCGGGTCAGAGGGAAAACTGAAATTGAATCTGTGAGTCAGGCCACCTGTGTACCTTGTGGACGGTGTTCAAACTTCTGCAACCTAAACATCTTTCTATCTTTCTTTTTTATGCAGAGTTCAAAAACAAGTTCCATGGGCAAATCAGGTGGGAAAACCAACCCATGGCAGTAATGATCACAAAAGCAGTATTGCTTTTAACACAAACTCTTACGGCTCCCTGAAGGTTCACAACCCGAGAAAACTACAGAACCCACTACAAGGAGTTAGATTAGAGATATCAACATTACTGTGTTCTTTTTATTGTCTGTAACTAGATCAGGGAGATGCCATGCTGTGCTTCTGGTTCTGACATCTGGAGCGACTGAGGAAAATTTTGGTAGGTTTTTTCATGTCCGCTGACTTCAACATGTTCCTCGAGGCACAGGAGGCCTAACATTATTTGTGCTAGGTTATGGAGTGAAAGCTTGATTTTTTTAGCTGTTTGTGGGAACTAAGTGTGAGACGGCCAGACTTGTGGTGGTGGACATGGGGAATCTGATATGATACTTATATATGTGACACGTATTGAGTGATAAGCAATTTTGCTGTTTGCTTACTACATGCTCCGTGCCCAAAGTCTTCCTTGGATCTGAATTGCATTTGACTAAGCCAGTTCTAAGCAAGTTTACCGTGAATTTAGCACGGTTCTAGTTCGCGAAATCTACGTTGTGATTAAAATATGTGATGAAATGGTTCACTGTCACAAAGTTATGCCAGTCTGCGTAGTTGATGTCATTCTATGGCAATTTTTATCTGTAATTGTATGTCGTGCTATCGCAAAGAAAAGTGTTTATGCAAAGTCAAAACCATGGCAGCACTAACCAGTTACTCCCTCCGTATTTCTTTTTATCGACTTTTCAGACAGGGATTTGCACTGCAATCAGCTTAAGGCACCTATAAAAAAAATAGAGGTAGTATAAATTTATAATCAAACTTAAGGCTCCTTTTGGATTGTGGCAATTTTACCTGAATCTTGCGTTTTTCTTGTGAAATTGAATAAATTATTTTCTGTGAAAGTAAAATTCCTGTATTTCAAAAGTGGCCTAAGTTCCCTCGCAAAAAAAAAAAAGGTCGCCTAAGTTTTATCTCAAAACTTAAATGGCCTAAAATGACGCGTTTCAGTTTCAACTGTGTTGGAAACTTTTTTTTGACCTCAACTGCGTTTGGTGAAATTTTACAATTTAGCCCTTTTAGTTAAAGATTTTCACATTTGGACCCCCAGGACAAAGATTTCCCAAAATGGACCAGTCATCGGCGCCCAGTTTGTACATGTGAGAGCGGGGGGTGCATTGGCGCTCACCTTTGCCACGTCACAGGCCGGGACGCGCCCGGCCTGCCTAGCTGGCAGGGTGGTGAGCGCCGTTGCAATTGGCGCCTGAGGGTGAGCGCCGCGCCCTTTGGCGCTCAGACAAGAGAAAAGGCCGCGGCGCTTTCCTTCCTCTCACTCTCTCTCGCTCATTCGAACCGAGGACGAACACGAAACGAGGCCGGCGTCCCATCTCTCTTCCCATCTCATCCCCTCCTCGAAATCTCAGAGATCCCTACGGTTTGAGGCCAAATTTGTGCGAGGAATCGGTTCCCCAAGGTAATCTCCTCCGCCTCCTTCAATTTCATCCAATAAAAATGCTTATTTATTTATAATGTGGACAAACCCTAACCCTAGGGTTTAAATGGAATGTGGGCCGATTCATTAGGTTTATTCGTTCGAATATCTCTTGGTAGTGAAAGAAATCCGTATGTAGATGTGTAGGAGGTCCGGTTTATTTGGTTTGGTTGATTGCAATGACATGGTATTTGGGGTGTTCATGTAATTGGAAAATAAAGTGAAAGTAGTGCAATTAATTGGTAGATGGTAATAGAGAAATGGAGGTGGTACATGGTGGTCATGAAAAGGTATTTCGGTTGTTCATGTGGTGCATGATGTTTAGTTGATATTTGGTTATTGAGAGTAATTTGAAAAAGTAATGAGGAGAAGCTGACGTATTTTGCTTCATTGTAGAATGGTGCGAGATTGTTGGAAATGTCCGACTGTAAACCAGTGGGATGCACCGGTGCCGTCTCCATATCCAATTCCGAAGTGTCATTGTAATAGTATCCCCTGGGGTACACAATCAAGGTATCCGTTAACGGCCGCGCGTGCATATTTCTTTTGTCCAAATAGTGTAAGTGGCATTGTACGATATGTATATTTGTTTGGTAGGCTGATAACTGAAATAATAATAAGTTTGTTGAAATGTAGGGTTTGAATAGACTTTGCCAATGGATCGATGGCCCGGAGAAGTATGACGAGAGGATCTTTTTGTTACCATGGTCAGTAGAGCCGGCACCTTTCGAGAAGTTCAAGCGGTGGGTGCCTCCTCCACCAAATCCACCCATAATGATAGGAAGAGAAGTTGGCAAAAGCAGCGGAGCGTAAGCTTAACCCTCCGATGTGCAAATGTGGTTATCGGGCTGAGATAGAGAGGCCGCCCCTGGGTTTGAAATATTGTCCTTTCTGAAGATGTCCTGTAAAACTAACGGTTGGTGAAGTATATTTGTCTATTTTGTGTGATTGGCGGAGAGTTGATTGGAAATGGTCGTTGATTTTGTATTGTTTGGCCAAATAATGCAGGGCAACAAGAGAGGTTGCGACTTTTGGGAGTATCCTCATGGTCCGAAGGCACACTACCCCCATCCGGATTCTTTGCCGGATGATGTGCTTTATGGAGAGAAATTGCCATGTTGGGAGAGCCCACCTGTGTTGCCTGCTAGGAAGGAGTTGTACCATCACAGCTTGGCTATGGATACTATTGCGGGAACACAGTGGGTGAAGACGATGAATGGGTGAGTGATGATAATTATGTAGTAATGAAGTTTCGCGAAACAATGATTTTATTAATTCATGTGTTGCATGTTTCTGCAGGACACGAGAAGGTGTGATTGGGAGACATTTGAAGGAAAGGAAGAATTCCTTAGGGAGGCAAGGAAGAGGGGTCCAGACTATTATAGGAAAGCCCTGGCGAAGCGGAGGAGCCGGATAAGGCATAAGTATCTCACTACGCCTCCATCTTTCATATACAAGACTATATGTGCGAATGAAAGTGCAGGCTCTACCATTTGGTGAGGGGAGGAAGCAGATGTGGTCATTGAGTATTGGAGGCGCAATCGTGATAAGTATCCTCCAAAGAGTTATTGGGTTTGTTGGACCCCCCAAAACCGTATGGATTGTCGTTTAAGTCAGCAAAAGAATGCATGGATTGGGCTATGACAAGGATGAAATAGTATGTGATCCTGTTTACGTTGAGGAGTAGCGGAGGAAGGAGGAGGAAAAGCGACTGAAAAGGGCTCGAGAAGAGTATGAGGCAAGAGTGAGGGACCCGAGTACCTGGAACCATTACTGTTGCATGATGGCTGAAAGGAAGAAGAAGAAGAGAAAGATGCAAGAGGAAGAGGAGCTAAGGGAGGAGGCAAGGAGAAAAGCGGAAGAGGACAGGAGGCCATTCAATTGATGTTGGATGTTGACAAAATGATGGACATTGCGAAAAATGTAATTGGAAAGAAGACAAAGAATAGCGATGATGAGCATAAATAGTTTTAACAAGTTGTTTAGAAACTATGCTTAGTTTGTTCGTATAGACTAATATTGAATGTGGTGTATGTGTATGGACTCATGTGTATGTGTATGGACCTATGTGTCGTATATGTGTTTGAACTGTAGTTTCGCAACTATGCTTGGTTTATGTGGACCTATGTGTATGTGTATGGACTTCGAGATTTATGGACGAATGTGGACTTATGTTTATATTCTGATGTTCGTACGTGTTAATGTTGTGGAATTTGAATCTGGGTTGTTGATCATTATGTACACGTAGATGTTGTTGTCAATTTGTATGCATTCAAGATTTGAATGTAAAGATGATGATTTATGAAAATAAATGGAACCTGGCTTGAATGACTGGTACAAATAACATAGGTAATGTTGAAAATGCAATGGCATGTTTGGTGCACGTCAAGAGTAACGTGACGGTGCACAGCACTAACCCTGACACGCTTTAGGGAAATTTAACAACACGACAGAATAATACAATCATTAGCCAGGCTGTATCTCTATACTCATGACCATGCCATATCGTAGTACTGTCCTCCCTGTAGTACTGTCCTCCACCGTAGACTTGTCTCGGCGTGGTGGAGGCTGTGGTGGTGCTTGATGGTGTTGTTGCTGGTGGTTGTTTTTGGTCTGTGTTGTGGTGTGGGCACTCACATTGTGTGAATTCGCAACGCACCAATCACCGAGCTTTTAGCTTGGAGTCGGTTGTAAGGAACTCTACTTCAGCCTCCTCAGCTATTTTGGTGTATATAGGTAGTTAATGTACTGCACGGTTGGGCCAATAGGCTTAGAGGAACCCATTGTGTGTAGCCACAATTGTCGTTGTCCCCATGATACTGCAAAAGTAAAAAATGAAAAGGCATATAAATGACTTTGTAGATACCAGGTGAGGAAAATGTCGAAACGAGTGAAGTACTTACTTCTATATTTGGACATCTGAAGAACCGACGTCCACCATTAACTTCTCCGTGGAACATTTAGACGACGCAATTTAAACCATGCTTGCACTTTGGCCAGAACTTTGTATGTCATACGATCTAAGAGGACGTTGGACGAGGTCGAAGTCTTCCTTCTCGTCAACAGGAAATGTATCAAGTGGTGCAGTAGGTGTGTGGACTCATTGACCCATCGTAAGTCCAATGTGGTTCGTTGGAACTGCTGGCCCCCCTCTATTTCTACCTCTATTGGCATTAACAATACGAGGACAGGAAGAGAGAGGAGGTTGGGTTCGAAAGAGTGAAGTGATGTGTTGAAGTGATGTGTTTAAGTAGACGGGAGGAGGGAAGTGAAAGATTGAGAAAGACGGGTGTAGCAATAATGCTGACACTTTTGCCGTACTTTGCCGGACTGTTGACTATTGAACTTGCACGCCGACACTTATTGCCGTGACTGACTGTTGACACTTATTGTCGTATTGTTGACACTTGTTGCCGTGACTGTTGACACTTATTGCCGTGACTGTTAAACTTTGCATGCCAACACTTATTGCCGTGACTGTTGACACTTATTGCCGTGACTGTTCAACCTGGGCGTCTGCTGATGTGGCGCTCAGGAAAGGGTTAGAAATCTTTGTTCGGGGGTCCAATTGTGAAATTCTTTAACCAAAAGGGCCAAAGTGTCAAAATTTCACACTGCGTTTGAAAACTAGAGTCGTCCATGTCGATGGAAACAAAGGAAATTCTGGAACGAACAAACGACTGTTGAAACCTGGAGACACGCGTCACGCATCGCACGCACTCTTTGCAAAGTCATAACCATCGCAGCCGTTCATCAAAAGAAAGGAAAACCTAGTTTTCCGCGAACCGTTGAGTATCGGGAACTCTCTCGAGCCTTCCAGTTCCCGGCACCGTCTTCCTCTCCTGCTTCCACGCCATTCCGGAATCACGACGAACTTTCCATTCCTGCCTCATCTCCTGCATCCCAAAATAAACGCATACGCTGATCGAATCGAAGAGAGGATTTCGACGAACACCTCACGAATCGCCATCACCACTGCTTGTTCTAGCCTGTAGATTGGGCAGTAGCACAAGGTAGCGATGAATCCCGACAAGTTCACGCACAAGACCAACGAGGCGCTGGCGGCGGCGCACGAGATGGCGTCGGACGCCGGCCATGCGCAGCTCACGCCGCTGCACCTCGCCGCGGCGCTGGCCGCGGACAAGTCCGGCGTGCTCCGCCAGGCCATTGCCCACGCGTCCGGTGGGAACGACACCTCCGCCGCCGAATCCTTCGAGCGCGTGGTGGCCGCAGCGCTCAAGAGGATGCCCTCGCAGTCGCCGCCGCCGGACACCGTCCCGGCTTCCACCGCGCTGGTGAAGGTCCTCCGCCGCGCGCAGTCCGCGCAGAAGGCGCGCGGGGACTCCCACTTAGCCGTCGACCAGCTGCTCGTCGGCCTCCTCGAGGACCCTCAGGTCTCCGACGCGCTCAAGGAGGCCGGCGTCGCCGCGTCGCGGGTGAAGGCCGAGGTCGACAAGCTCCGCGGCGGCGACAACCGACGCGTCGAGTCCGCCTCGGGCGACGCCAGCTTCCAGGCGCTCAAGACGTACGGCCGCGACCTCGTCGAGGTGGCGGGCAAGCTCGACCCGGTCATCGGCCGCGACGAGGAGATCCGGCGCGTGGTGCGGATCCTGTCGCGGCGCACGAAGAACAACCCCGTCCTCATCGGCGAGCCCGGCGTGGGCAAGACCGCCGTCGTGGAGGGCCTCGCGCAGCGGATCGTGCGCGGCGACGTCCCGAGCAACCTCCTCGACGTGCGCCTCGTCGCCCTTGACATGGGCGCGCTCGTCGCCGGCGCCAAGTACCGCGGCGAGTTCGAGGAGCGGCTCAAGGCCGTGCTCAAGGAGGTGGAGGAGGCCCAAGGGAAGGTGATCCTGTTCATCGACGAGATACACCTCGTGCTCGGCGCCGGGAGGACGGAGGGGTCCATGGATGCCGCCAATCTGTTCAAGCCGATGCTCGCCAGGGGTCAGCTCAGGTGCATTGGAGCGACGACGCTCGAGGAGTACCGCAAGTATGTCGAGAAGGACGCCGCGTTCGAGAGGCGGTTCCAGCAGGTGTACGTGGCCGAGCCCAGCGTCGCCGACACGGTCAGCATCCTGAGAGGCCTCAAGGAGAAGTACGAGGGCCACCATGGTGTCAGGATCCAGGACCGTGCGCTCGTCGTCGCCGCGCAGCTCTCGTCGAGGTACATCATGGGTAAGTGTCCTAGCTGATTCCGTCTTAATTTCTTTGTATGTCTAATTCAATTTCAGATACGATAATTGTCAATTTTTCATTGCAATTGTGTGGCATTGCTGCTGAGCTCAAATTGGTGATTTTGTTATTCTGTACAGGTCGCCACCTGCCTGATAAAGCGATTGACCTGGTCGACGAGGCCTGCGCAAATGTGAGGGTGCAGCTCGACAGCCAGCCGGAGGCGATTGATAACCTGGAGAGGAAGAGGATTCACCTTGAGGTCGAGCTCCATGCGCTCGAGAAAGAGAAGGACAAGGCCAGCAAAGCCCGGCTGGTCGAGGTCAGGAAAGAATTGGACGATCTCAGGGATAAGCTGCAGCCGCTGCAGATGAAGTATCGCAAAGAGAAGGAGAGGATCGATGAGATTAGGAAGCTGAAGCAGCGCCGCGAAGAAATGCAGTTCAGCCTCCAGGAGGCCGAGCGTAGGATGGATTTGGCACGTGTGGCGGACATCAAGTACGGAGCTCTCCAGGAGATTGATGTTGCAATTGCCAAGCTTGAGAACGAGACTGGAGAGAACTTGATGCTCACTGAGACCGTCGGGCCGGACCAAATTGCTGAGGTATGTGTGTTACAGGCAATTTCAGTTTGGTATCTTTCCTCCATTCATACATGTGGAGCAATGTATTTAAAGCATTTTGTTGTGTATGTGCATAGGTGGTGAGCCGCTGGACTGGTATTCCAGTGACAAGACTTGGACAGAATGATAAGGAGAGGTTGGTTGGGCTGGCTGATAGGCTGCATCAGAGAGTCGTTGGACAGCAAGAAGCCGTCAATGCTGTTGCAGAGGCTGTTCTGAGGTCCAGGGCTGGTCTTGGACGTCCACAACAGCCTACTGGTTCATTCCTTTTCCTTGGACCGACCGGCGTTGGCAAAACTGAGCTTGCCAAGGCTCTTGCGGAGCAGCTGTTTGATGATGAGAACCTGCTTGTCCGCATTGACATGTCTGAATATATGGAGCAGCACTCAGTTGCTCGGCTAATTGGAGCGCCTCCAGGGTAAGTATGATATACCTGCGTTCATAATATTTTGGGTTTAAATTACTGCTGCAGGTTCTGATGTTTGCAATTCGGTTCTGAATTGTATTGTAGATACGTTGGCCACGAGGAAGGAGGGCAATTGACAGAACAAGTGAGGAGGAGGCCCTATAGTGTCATCCTCTTTGATGAGGTTGAGAAGGCACATGTAGCTGTGTTCAACACTTTGCTTCAGGTTCTGGATGATGGGAGGTTAACTGATGGTCAAGGCAGGACAGTAGACTTCAGGAACACGGTGATCATCATGACCTCAAACCTTGGCGCCGAGCACCTTCTGGCTGGGATGGTTGGCAACAACTCAATGAAGGCAGCTCGTGATCTGGTTATGCTGGAGGTATGTGGTGATATCAAACACATGAAATCTTTTACAGCTGCTGTCATTATGCAATGTTTCAACAATACTCAATTGATCTGGTTCATCTACAGGTGAGGAAGCATTTCCGGCCTGAGCTGCTCAACCGTCTGGATGAGATTGTGATCTTCGACCCCCTGTCACACGAGCAACTGAGGAAGGTTGCTCGGCTGCAGATGAAAGATGTGGCCGTCCGTCTTGCTGAAAGGGGCGTCGCGTTAGCTGTGACTGATGCTGCCTTGGACGTGATCTTGTCACTCTCTTATGATCCGGTATGTCAAGCATCCATTTATTTAAAAACATTTATCGACCCAAACATCATGTTCTGGTGGGTCTACGTCTGGATTCTGACTTGTGGTTTCTTTGTGGATTAACAGGTATATGGTGCAAGGCCAATCAGGAGATGGATTGAGAAGAGGGTGGTGACCGAGCTGTCCAAGATGTTGATCAAGGAAGAGATCGATGAGAACTCGACCGTGTACATCGATGCGACACAGAACAAGGAAGAGCTGACCTACAGGGTGGAAAGGAACGGAGGTCTGGTGAACCCGCAAACAGGCCAGAAGTCTGATATCCTGATCCAGGTTCCCAGTGGGGCTATTAACCGTGAGGCGGCACAGGCGGTTAAGAAGATGAAGATCATGCAAGATGATGACGATGTTGACGGCATGGAAGAAGAGTAGGAGTAGGACAATGGAACCCCTGACGTAGTTGAGGGCAGTTTTCGCGTGATAATTGTGTAAAGTTTATTGCTCTATAACTTGTTACTTTTGAGGCGACGTGCTATCCCCCGTCCTTTCCCTGTGTAAACCAAAGAGAATCGACAAATTGATCAAATATTTGCTACTTGCTGCTAGATTCTACCGCGTTTGGTTATCCTTCTGTTCCTAAATAGTATCAGTGTGCTGAACGAGTGGGATCATGCAGCAACGCAGTTAATTTCCATTTTTTAAGTAATTCGGGGGGAGAGTATCTCACCTTTTCATTAAGCGCATGACATGTCACATTTCGCTTTTCCTTTTCAGTAGAATGTCACATTTCGCTTCTTGTTGCCGGTCCCCGAGCTGAAGCTTGTATAGAGAAGTGAGCACCGTTCTGAGGTTCAGATTTCTGTGGACGGGAGCCCGAGCAAGCTCAAATAAACGCCAGGGACGCGACGAAGAGCTGTGCAGCCAGCCGATACGGAATACAGGCGCAGCCGAATGATATGGTTTGCTCATTCGACGAATTTCGAACTGGCACAGCCCGGCGGCAGCTGTCACGCGGCACCTGGCCTACCTGCGACGCGGACGCGGCGTCAGCCAGTTTGGCAGATGCCAGGCGCCGTTCGAGTCACTGCACTTGCCTCTTGCTGCCGCCCGTTCTAGCGCGTCTCCATTGATGAAGTGGGTTAATGGCCAGCTCCATTAACGGCGGTAAGTTAATGCAACAGCTCCATTAATGGCGGTAGTTTGGTACTTCAACCACCTCCGCCCTTCCGCAGTCCCCACGCGCCTCTCCTTTCGCCGTCCCAAAGCTCTGCTTTTCTGGCGCAATGGCGGAGCCCCAGCCGTCTACGGCGGCTCGCGGGAGTGGCGAGGCGGCGGCGGTCGCTTCAGGAACGCCGTAGGAGGAGTCCTCTGCGCCTTCGCCCTCCTCCTCATCGGCGTCCTCGCCTTCTCGATCCGCCTCTTCTCCGTAAGATCTTCCCGCACCGCAAAATTTTGGATTGGACTAGGGTTTTGCGAAACAATGCTTGTCTCACCCGTATCTTGTGTGCGACAGGTGATCAAGTATGAGAGCGTCATCCACGAGTTTGATCCGTACTTTAACTACCGCGCCACTCAGGTTAGTTTCTGCAGAACGCAGCTCTGCAGCTGCTATGTTTGTCACAATTTATGGGAATGACTTTTGAACCTATTTGGCATCGAACTCGTTTCTGGGGATGCAAATGCTGTTATTCTCTTCTACGTACAAGTTAAGGGCTTAGTGAATTTTTTGTCTGGGATAGTGGATGAATATATAGTATAAACTTATGATGACATGAGCATGTAGTGAGCTACTACCAGATCTTTCTGAGGAATGATTGAGATGTTTCTTTTAAGTATATTTGATTTTCTTATTACTGTGCCAACGACTCAACATGTTTCAAAAGCAGCAAGAACAAAATGTGCAGTGTGAATGTAGCCTTAGTAGCAATTATATTTCCTGTCTTGTTTCAGTTTTTGACAAAGAATGGAATCTATGAATTTTGGAACTGGTTCGATGATAGGACATGGTATGATTCCAAGGGCATGTGAATCTATCCTTCCTTTTGTCATTGTTTGTATTTCTCACTGTTTCTTGCATTTAGGTATCCTCTTGGGCGTGTTATTGGTGGCACTATCTATCCTGGTTTGACACTGACTGCTGGCACAATATGGTGGTATGTAAACTGTTGCATGGCCGAGGCACAATACACTGACACTGACACTGACTCCTGTCTTTTGGTTGGCTTAGGTTGCTAAACTCTCTAAACATTCCTTTGTCGGTGGAGACTGTCTGCGTGTTCACTGCTCCAATTTTCTCAGCAAATGCTTCCTGGGCAACTTACTTGTTGACAAAGGTTGTTTCCTTAGCATAAAAGCACTCTTACACTGATTTGATTACTGCAATTATCTAATTACCATATTGTCCTTCCAGGAAGCGAAGGGCCCTGGAGCTGGTTTGATGGCAGCTGCTATGCTCGCGATGGTAACTGTCTAACCGTTGATATGTATATCCGTCTTATATCATTTTGATAGCTTGTTATGAAAGCCAAGTTTTCTTCCTTCTTTTTGGATGGAGTGAATAATGGGGCAAATTGATATGATAGCTTTGACAATTTCTGAATCTTCCATGTTGAACTGAAATCTTTGACACTTTATTTCTCCCATTCCTTACTTTTGATAAGAATGTTTTGGGGTTTGACTTTCCCCTGGGATTACATGTCTTAAGCTTTTCGAAGAAGATGCTCTAGTAAAGTGAAGTGTTGCTTACCAAAATAGTCTTGCATATCTGATATACTGAAATAGGGTTGTTCCCCCTTTTCTTCCGAAGATTCGAAAATTATCTTTTCTTAAATGAATTCAAAGGACCGAATTGGGAGCATGAGGGAAAGCTCATGAAGCAAAACATCTTGTTTAAATGTTAGTTAGTAGAACAGGCTGGAGCAGTTATTAGAAGTGAAAGTGTTGTATCTCAATGTCAGGGAAATGGATCCCACTGATGATTAATGAATGATGATATCTGATATCGACTTCCTTTTTTTTTTGGAGGGCTATATCGACTTTCATTGATAAATTCTAGATGATCTTGATTTGTTGGGGTATTTGTTTAAGAAGAATGCAAGGTCTTCTAATTGACTAAAATCTTTCGAGACGTGTAATAGCATATCCTTTCACCCAACTTTGTATTTGCGACTTAATCAAGAACCTACTTATCACTCGTTACCAACATGCAGGTTCCCTCTTACATCTCAAGATCTGTTGCTGGCAGCTATGATAATGAAGCAGTAGCAATATTTGCTTTAATATTCACGTTTTATCTGTATGTAAAGGTATACAGCATATAAGTTATTCATTCTCTTTGTTCCCTTTTTTAATTCTTTCTGAAAGCATTTCTTTATTACCTTTGACATGCATGACATGTTTTTGCAGACTCTAAATACTGGATCACTCTTTTATGCAACACTTAATGCTCTTTCATACTTCTACATGGTAAATTATCTCATTTTCTCATATCTGTAGTAATTACCATAGATATGTCTCCGTACTATGCTGACTGTATTTCCTCTGTCAGGTTTGTTCTTGGGGAGGCTACACATTCATTATCAACCTTATTCCGATGCATGTTCTCTTGTGTATTGTTACTGGTCGTTACTCTTCACGACTTTATATTGCATATGCTCCCCTTGTAAGTCTGTATGTCTGGTGCCATATCAAATTGATATCTATACATAGTCAAAGATTTATTTGTCATAACAATATAAACTATGCAGGTTGTGCTTGGTACACTTCTGGCAGCATTGGTACCTGTTGTTGGTTTTAACTCAGTACTGACATCAGAACATTTTGCATCATTTCTGGTATGTCCAAGGATAGTGTACCAGCACACAAGTTCCAAATTCCCCCCTTTGTTTTGTGTGTTCACTACATTTTAGCAGCATGCTAATGCCCCATCTCCTCTCCTCTGGCACATTTCTATTGCAGGTGTTTATAATTCTCCATGTGGTTGCTCTAGTTTATTACATTAAAGGACTTTTAACTCCTCGGCTGTTCAAAGTGGCCATGACATTTGTTATAACAGTTGGTTTGTAAGTGTCTACCTCTTAATAGTTCTTACGTTTGAGCAAAGAATTTTTTTCCTCAGATGCCAAAACTATGGAACCATTCATTGATTTTAGCTGAATTGCTACCGTTCCACTTAGCTAATCTAACAATATGAACCCTGCAGGGCTGTTTGTTTGTTTTGCTGTAGCAGCGATACTTGTCGCTTTGGTGGCATCGAGCCCGACAAAAGGTTGGAGCGGTCGCAGTTTGAGTCTTCTTGACCCGTAAGTTCTCATCTCTATTACAAACTAAGCTCTCAGATTTGGTCACTAGGAACAGATGAACACATTGTTTTTAAACTCGCCGGGGTAGGCTTACTACTTTTACTGGTATCCTTTTGGTAGGGAAAGTAACAGTTTCTAAACGCAACTGTTTTGTGACATCGTCATATGCTTGATAGCCTGATAGGATTTAACCATGATTTTTGCTATGTTTTTAATTATGTGAAAAATAGCTTATTTTCCCATCACCATCATATATGGGTTGAGAACTTGAGGTGATTGATTGAAAAATAAGAAGTTCCAAGCACTTGATTTTTTTGCTGGAACTGGCAGGACAGTTATCCTTCATTATATTAATTAAGAAGTAAGAATTTGAAAATTTTCACACGCTTTAACATAATCTCCTGTCATAATGAAATAGCCAGTTGCTCTAGCAAATGTGCAGTTAGGTCTAAAATAGTTTAGTTTAGTTGCAACAGAATCTGCTGAGAAATTTCAATAAAAGCTGGTACTTTATTAGAGGGGAACAGTGTATTAGAAACATGGCAATGGTAATACAATAATGAACAGTGTATGCTATTGCAGTTCAAACTTCAAAGTACTTTCATGTACATAAATGGAGCGTGCCTCTTTCTATGTTGCACAATGCATTGAATTTGTACAGCAAGTTTCTCTTTGATCTCCTTCTGCAGTGTGCTGAATATAATATATCTTGTGTTTTTCCTTTAATATTGCATTTTGCTGATCGTATTGTAAATGCACATTATCAATATTGACAGCCCCAATGACTTCCTCTTTCCTTATTTGTGGTATATGTAATTTCTGAGATAGTAGATTTTTTAATATCACATTTCTGCAGAATGCAACATATTGAGAGGGTTATTCCTATATTAGTTGGATATGCTAAAATCAGGCCATATGTCTTTGTTTTATGAGAATTTCTTTCATATATCGCTTGTTTTCTTAATGTTAAACCTTTGCCATCAGCTTTCATTACATGATTGGTACATGTTTCTCTTCCTTTTCTATATTGGATTAGGCCTTGACCGTTTGTCCTCTTTTCCCCTCTGCCTCTTTGCTCCTGACAGAACCTATGCAAGCAAGTATATCCCTATAATTGCTAGTGTGAGCGAACACCAACAACCAACCTGGCCGTCTTATTTTATGGCTATCAATGTCCTAGCCTTCTTAGTTCCTGCTGGGATCATAGTAAGTATTTTTTTTTTCCTGTTAGAAAAGGCAGGTTAGCTCCCATCGTTCTAATCTTTTAGCTGTTGGTGTTAACACAATTTGTAGGCATGCTTCTTACCTTATCTGATGCAAGCTCATTTTTGGTATTATACTTGGCTACCTCAGTGTATTTCTCTGGAGTAATGGTAAGCCATCATTATGGAACATTTGCAGACTGCAGAACTGTGCTTCTTTATTTATTAATTGATACTGATTACTAAATATGTAGGTCCGACTTATGCTTGTGCTTGCTCCTGCTGCATGCATTTTGTCTGGGATTGCACTGTCTGAAGCTTTCAAGGTCCTTACACGTTCGATGAAATTTCAGCGTCCATCATCTGATGATGACTCTTCCACGGTATAAATGCTCTGCCACTATTTTTTTGGCCCATTATGTAGAGTTTCCAAGTTTTTGCTGACATATTTGATGTTCTATCGAACTCAAGGCAGGAGACGAGACCTCTAGTGCTCCTGCCAACTCAACAAAAACCAGAGTAAGACAAGCGTAAAATCAGAAACAGTTACAAAGCAAAAACCATCTAAGGAGAGTAGGAAGAAGGATCAAGACTCAGAGGGAAGTTCTCCTGTTGACCCAACAAGGGAACCAAAGCTTTTAGTACTGCCTTGTGGACCATCTGCTGTGGCTATAATGTCGCTCATTGTACTTTGTGGCTTTTATGTGGTATGGAAACTTGTCTCTGGAAACTACATTCTCGTTAAATGAAGATTATTAGTCATTGATGACATATTTTCAGGTCCATTGTGTGTGGGCCGCAGCTGAAGTATACTCAGAACCCTCAATTGTTGTGACATCTCGTTCACATGATGGGGTGCATGTTTTTGATGATTTCCGTGAAGCTTATGCATGGCTGCGACATAACACAGAAGTAGATGATAAGGTATGTATTATTGCTTCTTTCCCTCCTTTTTCTTACAGTGGCAGTGTTATTCTGACAACAAGATGGTGCTGATTATGGCAGGTTGCATCTTGGTGGGACTATGGTTATCAAACAACTGCAATGGCCAACAGGACTGTGATTGTAGACAACAATACATGGAACAACACACACATAGCAACAGTTGGGACAGCAATGTCGTCCCAGAAAAAAGCAGCATGGGAGATCTTCAAGTCCTTAGATGTCAAATATGTGCTTGTTGTCTTTGGAGGTTGATGCCGTTTGGATCTTGAAACATAAAAATTGTCTTAAACAAGTGTTGCCATGCTCATCACCTGGTGACTATTTTCAGGGCTTGTTCCATACCCAACAGATGATATTAATAAGTTCCATTGGATGGTTCAAATAGGAGGTGGTGTATTCCCTCACATAAAGGAAGCAGATTACCTTGTGAGTTTACTTGCCTTTTGCAATTCCTTCCAAAATTATTTTGTTGTGCTGCACATTCTGTTTTCTTTTGCCCGCATACCTTCGGAATAGTAACGTGTCGGAATAGTAACGTGTCAAATATATGAAGTTTCAAATCATTCGAGATTTTTTGTGTTTGTCTTATTCTATAGAGTGATGGCTACTATCGTTGTGATCATGGTACTCCAAAGATGCTGAACTGCCTTCTGTACAAGCTTTGCTATTACAGGTCTGTAACACATGGTCATCAGTTGGCACAACTATTCCCTGATCAGTTGGCACAACTATGGAATTATCTTTGACATTTTTTTGCTTCACAGATTTTCTGAGACCCGTGTTAAGGGCTTTGATAGAGTGAGAAGATGTGAAATAGGAAAGAAACATTTTAAACTGACACATTTTGAGGAGGTGGAGTACCTTCATTTTTCTTATGTAAAGTTCTGTTGTTCGAAATGTTCATACCATGTGCTCACTTGCTGCTGGTGCAGGTTTTCACAACCCATCACTGGTGGGTTCGGATTTACAAACTGAAACCTCAAAAGAATCGGATCAGAGGGAAACTGAAACTTAAATCTGTGAGTCAGGCCACCTGTGTACCTTGTGGACGTGTTCAAACTTCTGCAACCTAAACATCTTTCCATCTTTCTTTTTTATTGCAGAGTTCAAAAACAAGTTCCATGCGCAAATCAGGTGGGAATACCAACCCATGGCAGTACTGATCACAAAAGCAGTATTGCATTTAACACAAACTCCGCACACAGCTCTCTCA
Organism: Eragrostis nindensis; assembly: GCA_012490785.1. Classification (NCBI taxonomy): domain Eukaryota; kingdom Viridiplantae; phylum Streptophyta; class Magnoliopsida; order Poales; family Poaceae; genus Eragrostis; species Eragrostis nindensis. Next base: position 15,573 of record JAAXCT010003122.1, on the reverse strand, counting down.
AGGTGCACAACAACCCGATAAAACTACAGAACCCTACTAAAAGGAGTTAGATTAGAGATATCGACATTACTATGCTCTTTAGATTGTCCGTAACTAGATCAGGGAGATGCCCATGCTGTGCTTCTGGATCTGATATCTGGAGCGACCGAGGAAAATTTGGTAGGTTCATCATGTCCGCTGACTTCAACATGTTCCTCGAGGCACAGGAGGCCTAACATTAACATGGAAGAAGAGTAGGGTAGGACAATGGAACCCCCTGACGGATAGATAGAGTTATTAGGGGTAGTGGTGTTTTTTTTACATTGTCGGTCAGGCCCTTGTTTCCCCACCCGATTCCAGAACGTAAACGGAGGGAATAGTGGAAGACAGTCCATAACTTACTGCTTTTAGGGTGACGTGCTATCCCCTGTCCTTAACCTGTGTAAACGAAAGAGAATTGACAAATCGATGAAATTTGGTTGCTACTAGATTCTACCACGTTTGGTTATCCTTCTGTGTTCCTAAATATCAGTGTGCTGAACGACTGGGATGAGCCTTGACTTCTACTAAAATTTTCCATTTTTTTAGTAATTCGGAGAGAGTATCTCACACCTTTTCATTTCATTAAGCGCATACATGAGCAGGGTGACAATTCATAAGTGAAGGGGGAGGGGGAGAGAGAGATACAGACATCACAACGCATACAAAGAATGCCACACTTCGCTTCTTGTTGCCGTCCCCGAGCTGAAGCTTGTACAAAGAAGTTGAGCACCGTTCTGAGGTTTTCAGATTTCTGCGGTAGGGAGCCGACAGACTGTCATAGACACTGACTGGACTGCATCGTAAAGCCGTGCGCCGCCATAGACGAGACGTGTATACTCGGGCGACCCCTGTTGCTCGTTAGCGCCATAACGTTTGGCGTTTGTGGCGTTCTCTTTCCGGCGATGGGCCGAGCTAGTGTTGCTACTGACATTATTCTTTGAAAATTTCTTCTATCCCATTAAAAATTTACTTGTTTCTTTATTTGTCATGAAAATATTTAAAGTTCCTTATTTGTCATCGATTTTAAATTTTCCTCCGCATGAGTATGGCACAGCCCGGCAGCTCTCACGCGGGACCTTGGCCTACCTGCGACGTGGACGCGGTGTCAGCTAGTTAAGGCAGATGTCAGGCGCCATTCGAGTCACCGCACTTGTCTCTTGATGCACTGACGTTTGTGGCATTGTGGCGATGCGCCGAGCCGCACGGCCGGAGATGCTAGATGGCGATGCGTACCCGCTTTTCTCTGTTCACGGTTCAAGGCATTTTTGTCGTGGATCGCCCCTCTTGTTTCTCAGCGTGCGGAAAGCCGGAAATGGTCAAGTGAAAACAGAAACTCAGGTTGATTGCTGCATTCATGGTGTGCTGGACGAATTCAGCGTGCGTTTTGTTCCTTCGTTTGGCTAGGCGGCTGGTTTTGATCTGCTGCTGAACTCGGCTGGTTAGCTTTAACACAATTTGGCGTGCATGCATCCGATCGACTCGCGTTTCTATTTGTTCGTTCGTCGTGATAGGAAAGGGATGGAACCCACGTAATAACTGTAGCAGACACTAACTGGACTGCGTCGTAGAGCGCCGCGCCATACTCGTGCGGGCCTGTTGCTCGTTAGCGCCAGAAGATTTGGCGTTTGTGGGGTTCTCTTTCCGCGATGGCCCAGGCGCCCAGCTAGTGTTGCTACTGCCGTTATCCTTTTTGTTTCTTGCAAGGAAATGGTAAACATGCAACTGTGCAGAAAACAGCGGCGTTTTGGTGTGATTGACAAACCCATTGCTGCTACCTGTAGGCTGATGCCTTTCACAGATTGGGACAAGGAAAGGGAGAGGGTGTCCGTCAATGGCTTGAATTTTAACGTGACAGGATATACACCGGGGCAGACCGCTCAACGGTGCAGGGGAATCGGTTGCCTAAAACAAAATTTTCTAGCTGCCACACATGGAGCTCGCGAATCTGTGCTGAACAAGTTGCTGGTTTTTTGACTGTGGAGCCAGTGCCAACGCCTAGGCTACACTCGTGTGTTGGATGCTTCTGTTTAACGGGTGGACACCGATTCGACTGAGACAAGCAGTTCTCAGTCGATTGAGAACGAGCAAATTCTTAAGTAAAATGGTACGTATCAATTAGTAGCATTTTAATAGAAATATCCTTTTAAATAGATACATCTTTAGATATAAAAAAGAAAAAAAAAAGAAAAAGAAAAATAAAAATATGTGATGGCTAAAAACCGTGGTCATGTGCTGAAGCTAATACTTTGTTTATTATAATTAATTAGTTTATGGTCTACATAACAATCTTTCAAATCTTCTCAGGTATCCAACAACCGTGGAAGCCGTAGGGCAGGCCGTAGGGGAACCTCACGCGCGCAACCTCTTCGAACGACATGGCGTCCAGCACGAGCACATATCCATCACCCTCGGCGGTGCTCACGATCGACAAGATAACTCCTATACAGATTTATTATAGCCAGTCAAAAAACTTAAGTTAGCCTGTTCGAAATGTGTTGCATGAATTTTGGTCAAAGCTATGAACGAATCATCTAAATATGGAAAATGAACTGACCGTCGTCTTCGTCAGTTGCTCCCGGCTTGGCCACAAAGAATGGCTCCGACGGCACGGCGCCCTCCTCGTGCCAGTTCTTGGCCTTCTTCTCCACGAGGTCAATCTTGGTGATAGTGTTGGGGAAGTTGCACGGCCGTCGCGCGCCGCATGCGTAGGCGTAGCGGTACTTCTTGCCGAGGTAGGCTGGGTTGATGCTGCACATGTCCATGCCCCGGCCGTGCTCATCCGGGTCCAGCGCCGACTCCAGCTCGCCGAACGGGGTGCCATCCAGCGGTATCCTGAACCGGCCAACCCTACCGACACACCAGGAACACAGTATCAAAATTCTAGAGTATTTAAAAAAGAAAAATCTGTGGAGGAGTGCCCTTGCTCAATTTCACAGGTACGTGTCGAACAACGCCATGGGCTCAGGGTGCATGCATGTACTGATGTAATACCTGGCGTCAGGCAACACGTCCTTGTCTCTGAACGATCTGACCCTGTTGAGAACAAGTGTCTCGACGATGGCGGGATCACCGTTGTGCTCGCAGCAGTCGACGACGACCGCGGCAGCCTGCCCGTCCTCGCTCGTCTCCTCGTAGGCATTGATGAAGTGGATTGCCATGAACGGCGGCACCTCGACGCTCGCCACCTGCCCACCTACACGGATCAATACAACAAAAATCATACGCACCTTGTCCAGATTTCGCTTCGAGACATGGAACAAAGATGTTGACGCCTTACCGTTTTCCCGGTGGTCCTGCACATGACGTGCATGTAGCTACCGGACGCCGGGAGCCACTCGAAGGCGTAGAACGGCGCGAGCTCGGACTTGATCAGGCTGCTGGCTGAGTACCGGAGCGGCATCTCCGGCAGGACGACGTACTTCTCCGTGACGGCGAACGAGTGCATCCACCCGGGCGTCGGCCCGCCGCGGCAGTCCACCCTCCCGATCACCTTCCTCTCGTTGCTCCGGCCGCCATCGTCACGACCAGGTGGCCAGGCCGGGCGAGGTCCGGGAGCACCGTGAGGAACTCGGACTCGGTCACGATCGGGTGCGCGGACTGCACCATCATCATGCCGCCGAGCCTGTCCTCGAACCTGAACTTGCCGATCGTGTCGAGCGTGGCCGGGTCGATGAGCACAGAGCTCTTGGTGGTCTCCGTGAGGCACATCACGCGGCCGTCGCCGAGCGGCAGCACGGCGCTGTTGGGTTGTCCGTGAGCGCCGCGCCACTGACGAGGCCGACGACGATGCTCACGCGGTCCAGCAGGTTGCCCGGCTTGGGGCACTGCGAGAACTCGCGCAGGACGGGGCGGCCGCTCGCCATGGCGGACGTGTACGCGTCCGACTCGATCTGCCGGTGCGCCCCGTGTCGCGGCCGTGCCGGAAGGAGACGCGGACGAGCGTGGCGTAGCCGTCGAACAGGTGGTGGAACGCGCGGTCGCCGACGTCCCACAGCCCCGGCCCGTTCCTTAGGTACGTCCCGTTCTGTGGACAGCATAGATTTTACACACTTGGTATACTAATGATAAGATCGGCTCAAGCACACAAGCAGTGAAAGAGTTCAAGCAGTGGTGTAGTACCAGCCAAGCAGGAAGGTGCCCGTCGACGGCCAAGTCGCCTTCCCACCGTTCTTGCCGGACGCTGGTCCATGCAGAGAGCTTTGTGCCGCAGTCACCGGCGGCCTCTTCCACCAACGTGGTCGCCCTCACGGACGGGCAGGGTAACGACGTGCCGATACCAATCTGAGATTCGTCTGCCTGCTGATTGTTGGAGAGAGGAAGAACGAACTAGGAGCGGTGCACAGCGTCGGAGATGGGTCGCCATGCTTGTCTAGATCTTGCGTTATCTGATACTGTCTGATGGATGGTTGCTCGGCTGCTCAGCGCGCTTAAGTAACGTGGTGATAGCGTAACAAGTGACCTTGAGCATGTGTGACCTCGTGCCTGCATTTTAATAAGTGAGAGCCTGAGAGGCGCCGCAGGCTCTCCAAGGCCAGTAGGGACCTCAGTATGGCCTCGCTCATTCGTTAGGGGATAAAATCCTACACATTACGTGTTTGATAGCGCCCGTGTGAGTTGTGATTAGTATCGACTATTTTTATTTTAATAATAAATATACCTTGAGATATTACTTTCCAAAATTAATGTTCGCCTACCTTGTTTCCCCCCTTCTTTCTCAGTTTTAGATGGATATAGATTCTTCAACATACTTTTTTTAACAAAGTATAAACGCAGCCAGTCACAAACAGGCACGAGTAATTATCTTTATAATTGAACACATCACGCAACTTCTACCCCTATGAGTGCCTTCGAAAGATTAGACCTGTTGATCTTGAGAATCGCAAAGTCACCACATGTGCCTCGATGTCGACGGGATGTCATCTCGTACTGAAATAAAAATAGCCATGTCATGTCAAGTTTAGTTTGTGTCTGTATCGGTTCTCGTGGTGGTAGCTCTTTCCTGTTTTTTACCTGCTACAAATCTTCGGATGGCCTGCGAGCGCATCAGGGGTGTGCGTGGCGCGATGTAACTCAACCCAATGTATTTCAAATCTTCTCTTAATAGAAAGATACGCAGCTCTCCTGCGTATTCTTGAAAAAAATGTCAAGTCTAGGACTTGAATCCAATAGATTGGTTTCACCACAAAGAACTTAATCACTTGAGCTGCTATGCTCGCTCTACCTTCAACATGCTTCTTATTTTGTGTAAGAATACATAAACTGGGTATAACACAAGTGGTTAGATTCATTGTGATGGAATTAACTCATCCGGATTCAAGTTTCAGACTTGACACGGTGTTGCATTTACGGCTAGTTATTTTTTGTCGAAGGCGACATTGTTGTCAATAGCAAATGTTTGTAGCGACTTTGTGAATCTCAAAATCAAGCTCGTTGTCAGTATCTGCGTCTGTTATGTGAGAAAATATTAACCCATAATCCTTATATTGGTGGATGAAGATAGTGCTTAGTTACAAAGTTGTAGTGACGGTATCTTAGCCCGTATCAGGATGCCAAACAAGACGAAGAGAGGGAATGGGCTAGAAATGGTATGTTTGTTATTCACCGAGAAGCCCATTACAGTTTTTCTTTTTTTTTTTGAAGGAAAACACGCCCCGAGGAAGCCCATTACAGTTGATCGCTTGCAAAGATCATCCTTCTCCTCTAGGGCCTTAAATTCAGCCCACAAATTCAGCACTTGTGTGCCATTCATTACCTTTTTTTAATAAAAATAGGGCGACAGCTCCGGCCTTTTTTTAAGGCTATGGTAGGTATGCCTAGTCTTTCTGTCTAGAAATATAAGGACTTTTGACTTTCAGATATCGCGTTGAATATTCGTTTTATTTAAAATATTTGTTTGACATTGATGTCTGAAGCGAAACATTTGTTGTCGATGAAGTTAAATTATTCATTACTATTCGACAACAATATCCTGTGGATGATCAACTTCAACTTGTTTTAATAAATTATCGTACTGTTCGTTTCTTAGTTACTGATCTTAATAATTAGTCGGCTTATGAGATGAAAGCAATACTAATCGTTGTGGTATAATCGATGACGGCTATGGGTTTACATGAAGACCACTAAACGGGCTTAGATGAAAATGACTAAATGGTATGATAGGCAATGTTCTTTCAGTGGACCTAATTAATTTGGCAAAGAAAAATGCAACAAAAGTCGACGAACACTACGGTACGGCGGGAAAAAGATAGACGTACAAGACAGTACTAGTTGATTTGAAAATGAGTTTCCACTATGCGACACATTGAATCACGCTATTACTGGACAACAAGAATAAGGGCTATGTACACATTATACGGGTGCATTACTACCACTACGACAATGAGCGCGCGGCGATGTAGGAACTGAAGTACTACATACATACATTTTCCTTGAAGTTTCACGTGTATGACATATCTGCTGCCTATGCATGCCCTGCAACGTAGACTGTGTATTCCCTATATTGGCACGAGACCAGCAAAGCAGCCATCTTTGTGTCTCGACGTCCGCCCGAGAGTTTGACGTTTTCCGAAGCAAAAACGCAAGGAACCGATGGACCTAGGCGTTATAGTTCCTGGGCACCCAGCAGCAGTGCAAGCCGTAGGGCATCGCGTGCGGGAACTTGGCCCTCGCGATCTCCTGGAACGTCGAGGCGTCCAGCACCAGCGCGTAGGCGGACCCGTCCTTGGCGCTCACCATCGAGATCGCCACACCTGCCAAATTCCACAGATATGCGTCAGACACAGCAATCAAGTTGGCATCGAGTAGAGCCGGTCAGTGTGCTATTATTAGCAGCAGTAAGAGTAACTAACCGTCGTCCTCCTCCACGGCGCCGGGGCGCGGCACGAAGAATGGCTCGGACGGCACGGAGCCCTCCTCGTACCAGTTCTTGGCCGTCTTCTCGACGAGGTCGATCTTGGTGAGCGTGTTGGGAAGTTGCACGGCCGCTGCGCGCCGCAGGCGCGTAGGCGTACGGTACTTCTTGCCGAGGTGGGCCGGGTTGATGCTGCACATGTCCATGCCGCGGCCGTGCTCGTCGGGGTCCAGCGCGGCCTCCAGCTCGCCGAACGGGGTGCCGTCCAGAGGTATCCTGAACCGGCCCACTCTGTTCGTTCGTAAAAAAACGACCCGTCAGACATGCCCCATTATTTTGGTGCGCCACGATTCGTGGAAGCATGTACTACCTGGCATCTGGAAGGACGTCCTGGCCCGTGAAGGAGCGCAGGTTCTGCAGGCGGAGCTTGTCGAGGATGGAGGTGTTGGCGTTGTGCTCGCAGCAGTCCGCGATGATCGCCGTCACGCGGCCAACCTCGTCCCGCTCCTCGTACGCGTTGATGAAGTGGAACGTCACGAACGGCGGCACCTCCACGCTCGCCACCCTTATAAAGGAGAACGTACCTCTTCATCGATCAGTCACAGCAATCAAAGGTAGTACTAGTTCGACAGATGAGGAATTGAATTGTGACTTACGATCTTGCCGCTGGCCTTGCACATGACGTGCATGTAGCTTCCGGACTCGAGGTGCCACTCGAACTTGTACAGCGGCGTGGGCTCGGCGCGGAGGAGGTTCTTGGCGCAGTACCGGAGCGGCATCTCCGGCACGATGACGTAGTGCTCGGTGACGGGGAACGAGTGCACCCCCCCCGGCGCCGGGCCCCCGCGGCAGTCCACCGCCCCACGAACTGCCGCTCGTTGGTCCCGGCGTCCATCCGCGCCACCACGTAGCCGGGCCGGATCAGGTCGGGGATGAGCGTCCAGAACTCGGTGTCCGTCACGACGGGGGCGCCGAGTGGATGAGGCCGCCCAGCCGGTCCTCGTACTCGAACTTGCCCACCGTGTCGAGCGTGTCCGGGTCGATGACGATGGAGCCCTTTGATGGTCTCCGTGAGGCACAGCACGCGGCCGTCGCCGAGCATGACGACGCCCGTGTTGGAGTTGTCGGTGAGGGAGGAGCCCGAGAAGAGGGTGGCCATCTGGCCCACGTAGGAGAGGAAGCTGTCCGGCTTGGGCACCTCGGAGAACTCGCGGTAGCACACCTTGCCGTGCGCGCGCGCCGCCTTGTACGCCTCCGACTCGATCTGCTGGTGCGCGCCCACCGCGCGCCCGTCGCGGAACGACACGCGCACCAGGGTCGCGTACCCGTCGAACAGGTGACGGAACCCGTAGTCGCCCAGGTTCCACAGCCCCGGCCCGTTCCGCAGGTACGTGCCGTCCTGCAACAACAAAACAGATCCATCGATTATTATTTCCGCCCAAGTTTACCACCAGATTAGTTATTCGCATCATGACCTCATCCTAGACGCTAGCGGAGTTAATTAATTGTTAGCCTGACGACGATGAGCACACAGCTTTGTGAGTGTATGTATATGCAAGCGAACCAGTACTAATATACAGTACCAGCTGTATTATATTGCACGTACGGACACCAATCTTCATCTCTTCAAAGTCACTTTCAGACTAGCACGCACGCATAGTCAAATTTGGACTCGTCGGAAAGAGAGAGAAATTGCGACGAACAGTGAGTTCAGCACTTGCGGTTAGGGGACAGCAACATGCGCGGTTGTCGCCTTTTCCTCAAAATATTGGGAGCAACAAATCTGCCTAGCTATACAACAATGATCATCACCAGAAAGCGACGCCATTTGGCGCATTGTCGCCCGCTACCATGATATATAGCAGAGAATCCTGGTATATATGTTGTGTTCCCCGCAAGCATCGTGAGTGCCAAGATGCCATCGATCGCCTTTTCGATAGGCCTCTCACGTAGGGTAAGCCAGTGTCGTCTTCTTGTTCCTCGTTTGTAACTAATCGATGCAGTAAATGCTTTTCAAAAATGACAGATTGCCGCATATACTAGCTATCCAGTCCGCAGCTGATACTACGTGCAAGTGTACGTGTCCTACCGTTTGACTAAAAGACACCATTTTGGCAACAAAGAAGCATTGCCTGCACTAATTAGGATGCTTGCACGACGAAATGGTCGAGAAACTTAAAGATTTTGTTCCACAGTGTGAGCCGGTCGAAAAGTACTGATGCCAATTCCTTCTTTATTTTTCCGTAGAGGAAGATGTGCATGCTTTTTGCTTATATTTTAGACACGGTGATCTAAAAAAAGTGACATTTTGTAGATACATGCATGCAGTGGGCAGTCTTTGAATCAAAGTAACGGAAAAGATTCAGATTCTCGCATAAAAAGCACGGCTAACCTTAGCTCAGAACACCGAAAGATGTTATAAAATAGAGAGAAAAGGTTCTGGTCAGTTCAAGAATCATCAAAAATCGAAAGAACCAGTTAGCGGGAAAAGCCAGATCAAAAGACAGCATGCATCAATATATTGCTATGCAAGTACGTTAGTTTAACGAAAAGTGTGGTATAGCACCCACCAGCCAGAGAGGCAGCTCGCCCTGCAGCTCCAGCGCCCCCTCCCACCTCTCCTTCGGGACGCTCTGCCACGCCGTGTGCTCGCCGCCGCCGCCGCCGCCATCAACGCTCCGTCCCCCACGGCGGCGCGGAGCGTCGACGACGGGCCGAGCCGGCGCCGGCGGGGCGATGACCGGTGGTGGAGGCGCCTCCGTCACGACGCTGGCCGCGAGAGGCTGCGCCGTGGCACGCTTGCCCACCACCTGGCGGCCAGCGGATGGCCGCCCCGCTGCGCCGGACATGGCCGCGAACACGGAGAGCGACGAGGCCATCATAGTTGGAGACATTGTGCACACACTAGGGTCAATGCAAACGGTGGCTGCGCTCTCGTGCCAAATCAACCTTGGAAGTGGCTAGCTAGCTAGGGAAGCGGGGAGTAGCAGGTGCTAATTAGCGTGGTGTGAACTGCTGCTGCGATATGGTTCGGTTTGGGATGGGTTCGTACTCCCAGTCAAGGCCGTATATATAGCCCCGAACGGGGAGGCGCCGGGATCGGAATCTTGCCCGGCGCAAATTCTCGGTGCTGAAGGCGTAGTGCCCTTGTCTGGATTCCGTTGTCACGTTGCTGGCTGTCACCGCCTGGTTTCCTCCGGTTTTGGTGGGGCAAAGCGCGCGAGAGAGCTCAGTGAACAAGCGTCCTATAAGTACATTACGTCGCCCGTGGACCACTGCGCACGACGTCGTTGTCGCGCGAATCGCCGCCCCGCGGGCACTGAGTAAGCACCTGCGTATAGGTACGTACGTGTGTAGTTTGTGCGCGACTGTTTGAGCGAGTGTCGTCTTCGGCGTCCATGGCAATCTCAAACCGCTAGATTTCGCTGCTGGAGTACACAGACTTACGTGCTGAGTTGGGTAGAATCAATCGAGGGATCGATTATTGGCGTATTGCGAGGATTAGCATCGATCTTGCGCCAGCGGACAACCGATTTTTGGCTCATTATTTTAAGATGTTTTGACCGTTCGTTGTGGACAAAACAAACTGTGCTTTTTGATCCATCGACTAGGACTTGCGTGGAAACTGAGACAATGATCTTGGTAAAATTATAACAGGTTCAGAATTGATGTTCTGTTAAGTAACACTGACAATTCTAGCTACATGCTAGTCAAAGATAATAACGCTCTTGAATTTTGATAACTTTCAGTCGCCTAAGAATGGTTGGTTTCAATCGACGATCTCAGCCATCTGATGCAAATCCAATCCAAGAAGCACACCATCTGCTCCGTCTCTCCATCAAAGTATCTCTCACGCGTGCACCCTTTGTGTGCTCTCCCTTGCTTGCCACTCGACTTCCTGCATCACCGGTGACGTACATGTAGCCAGTTCCGCCAACCGACAATTCTAGCTCCCCCTCTTGCTAACAGTATGTGATGCCCTCATTTAGGTGTTTGCATGGCATGGCTTCAGCTCCAATTTCGTTGAGTTTTTGAAGCTGCTCATATCTAGCTTTAGAAAAATTTTGGAGCTAGAGCTGTAAATAAATGAAGAGTCTTTTGCTTTTTGTTTGAGATCAAAAATAATAAACTAAAATATTTAATCTATTTTACAAACTCTAATTCCTACATGGATCTCAGAGCTGAAGACATGCCAAACAAGCCGTAACTTGGCTGACAACCTCTTCTCTGCACAACACCCCTTCATATGATGAAATTTTGAGTACACTTCACCTAGCACAGGCGACGCATACCCCCTCCCTCCCTCTCCATGGCTCCTAGTCCTAGCATCCATGTATTCCTTTTTGTAAAATTCCCTCCTAACTCCGACAAGTTAAAGTCAACATAATAACAAAAAATCAATTTCAATAGATTGAAATAGATTAAAAATATGTTAAGATTAATACTGATAACATGTGTCAGGTGTTCGTCACAATCAGAGATGAGACGAGCAAGGCCTTGGCTCAACACTAGGAAGTTAATCTTTGATGCCGTTGCGGCTAAGGAGGCAGAAGGCGTAGGCAGGAAGCTAGAAGGTCATTCTAGAGTCAGAGGAGTTCATTAGGCGTAGGCAAAATTCGTTCCAAATGTGAAGTAAACGGACAAAAGTAGCTGAAATGAATATAAATAAATTCATGGTCTTTCTAGTTTTCTCTAAACAAAATAAACTACAAATTCAATATTTTAGCCATGAAACATCGTGGATATATCAATACGTACTCAATTTGAGCCTTTAGTGACGGAAAAAAAAAGCCTGTGGGGCGGGCATATGGTCCGCCACTACTTAAAACGCCACTACAAGGTGGCTCTACTAGTGACGAACCAAACGCTTGCCACCACTCGGAGGACAGCGGTGTGGACATGCTGATGTCAGCGTGACCGCCACTAGAAATATATCGGCACTAGTGGGCAATCTCCTCCACTATATTAACATCTGTCCGCCTGTAATGACGAATTCACAAAAAAAAAAAGAAACTGTCCTCTCCGTTCTCAACAAGGCTCAAATGCAAACGTTGTAGAAACAAAATCAAATGGGCTATGTCACTAAAGCCTCATTTGTATGCGCATCAACATCATGCATGCTTCTCATCATGGCAAGTTGCCCACCACTAAATGCTAAACTTCCACTAATTGTTGGGGTCCTCTCTAGGTTATCATTCTTCATCGTACCTATTGCTATACCTCCGATTAAGAATGGACATATGGACAAAATATATGTACAGCCGGGCATCAATGTTGAATCTTCAACAGATTATTAAGGAGTTAAATAGGAGGACAGTCTTCAATCGGTTTTTCTAGTATTATTTTTATAATTAACTTGCAAATTAACACACGAATTTTAGTGGTAAATAAATGAAAAAAATTCATGGTAGCACAACATACTAAAGATAGAACTACTTCTTGGTGATGTGAAAGTGCTTCAGGCCTGTCAAAATCTGATTAAGCGCTTGCTTCAAAATTTCGTGAAGTGGTTAATTAAAATACCGGAGCAGTAGTACTGGAGACTCCAACATATTAAGTGGGGAGCAAATAACTAGAAACTAGAAACACACAATTCTTTTGAGGGAACAAATCGCACCAGACATCACTAACGGTTCGTTGCGACGATGGATTTCTACCACATATCTCACCAAGTAAGCATAATAATTGTTGAATAACATGAATGCCCTAGATTCTATATTGGCAATAGTACACAACCCATGGGTGTGCTCCGTCCCCCACCTAAAAAAAAAGTTAAAAAAATGCATATTTTCTATAGGCAAGAACAATGGGAAAATTGATCCATTGCACTAGCTTTGATTAAAGTACATCCCAAGCTAGAATGGGGTGCACTTAACATGGTCAAGCCTTAACCATTAATTATAATATTGTTATTGAATGAAATTGATCAGAGTATGTTATAAGTTAAAATATTTTGTCTTTTTTTAGTTTTGTGCTATTTTATAATAATCCTAATAAAACATTGATTCTATCGTTATATTGTGTAGAGTAATGAAAAGTACCACAACGATTGTGTTGGCTTACATCGAAATTTGATCACCATAAATCCTAAACTTATATTTGAATCGGACGGAGTATCCACAAGTATAATTTGAACACAGACTCTTTCGGGAGGAATTTGGCCGGCCCTCTCGTCTCCGACGGCCTCGCCGTCAGTGGAGAAGGGATGCCTGGCATCCTAGGTTAGATAGTTGAGTCTCGTGGTGGCCGTTTTGGAGGCGGCCGAGGCGGTTGTTAAGGTTAGGGTTTCTCCGGCGGTCCAATTGAAGAGAAGGGCGACAGCGGTGCAGCGGCGCCAAGCTCATCGACATGGAGCAATGGAGGACGAGGTGTCTCGACGGTGGGGGCGAGGTGAAGACACTATCATCGAAGGAGAATAAGGTACTCCGGCCCTTCTTTGTCTTGTCGTGGTTGTTCCTAACCATGTCCGTGGGCTTGTGAGTAGTTTGGTTTCCACGGACATCCATCTGGATGTTGGTCGGATTTGTGTTCTGCCACGACGAATTTGGTGATGAAGGCAGTGATGGGTTCGATGACGGACTCGACGGCGGCAACTTCATCATATTTGCGTGTGGATGTGTAACACCCTGTGTTTTGCCATAATATAAAAATCACTAAAAATTTGAACTTTTTTCGAATTCAAACAAATTTAACAAACTAGATGTCGAATCCATGCCAAATTCAAATTTTTGAATTTTTAAAGATGCGTCAAACTCCATCATAAGCATATTTGAGTTTTATTGTTTTTATTTATGTGTTCATTTGGTTTTGATCCTTTTTCAAATTTGAATTGCATTCAAATTTGTATTCCAGAAAATGTTTAAACATTTCCTTTCTTCCCGGGCCGCCCTCCTTTCTTTTTCCTTGGCCGGCCCAGCTTCTCCCTCTCCACTCCGGCCCAGCAGCAGCCCAACCTGCTCCCTCTCCCTGTGCCGCTGACGTGCGGGCCCCGCCCATCGTCTCCCTCCTCTGCCGCGCAGGACGCCGCCCATGCCGGCCGTGTGAAGCCTCGTCCGTCACCGCACCGCTCAGTAGCCGTTGAAGCCGCACGTGCCGCGCCGCGTCACCGTCGTCTCGTCCCATCGCTCCGTCCAGTCGGCCAACTCCCGCAGCGCGCGCCCACGCCGACGACCACCAGCCGCCCTCGGAAACCGGCGAGCCGCCATGCTCCAACTCAGCCCCGCCCAGCCGTCCTCCCGTCCTGTCTTGAGTCGCCGCCACTGTGGCCGTTCCACTCGCTCGTCATCACGCGCATGGGCGCTGTCCTCCCCTGGAGCGCCGTTGCGTCCGCATGGATTTCCGGCGACCGAGCCGACGACCAAGCCACCCCCAACGGCTTCCTTTCCCGCCGCCTATAAAAGCCGGCGAGCCCCATGTCGTCTTCCCCTTTTCCTCTCGTGCGCGCAAACACTCCTCAACGCCACCCAAACGCCCAATTTCCACTTTCCCCACCGGCCGCCGCCATTCTCTTCTTCCCCGGCGACCTCCCGACCGATTGCAGCAAGGCGACCAGTAGAGCTCCGCCGCCTTCTCTTCTTCTTTCGGCTTCGCCAGACCCTTCCTAACCCCGTCGCGCCTTTCGTTTCGCAGCAGAAGCTCGGAGCATGGCGTCCACGGCGGGCTAGGGTTCCGGCCACCGCGAGCCTCGACGACGTCACGACTCCGACCACCTCCCGTCACGTCGACCCCACCGTGAGCACCCACCTCCCTCTTCTCTCTCTGTTGCGCTGTTTCTTTTCCTTCCTCTTCCCTCGCGCGAGCACCCCGCCGAGCTCCTCCACCCGCCGCCGCGCGACCTCGTCGCCGGCGAGCTCTCCGGCCGCGCCCGGTCAAGCCGAGGCGCGCCTCGCACTCACCGCTCACCCGCGCACCCGCACGTGAGCACACACTCGAGAAATCGCGCGCGCACGCACTTTCCCCTCGCGCACCTCCGCCGCCCATCTCCGGCGAGCGCGCGCCGCCGCTCCGCTCGCCACCGTCGTCAACGTGTAGACACGGCTAGCTCCGCCACCTCGCGTAGAGCACGAAGGACCGCTTTCTCGTCGCGCTCCGCCCCGGAACTCGCCGCCGGCGAGAACTCCGGCGAAGCACCGCCGCCACTGCCCTGTTTCCGCCGGCTGCCCCGGTCGTTTGACCGCGTCGCGCGGCCGTCCGACGTGGCACGCCACGTCGGCGCGTGGGCCCGCGCGACCGGGTCGCCTCGCCCGTGGCAGACCCGGTGCACCGTGGACCCCCTTCACACACGCGCCGGTTCACGCACATGTGAACCGAGTCCACAGCACAGTCCCCGCACAGTGCATCCGGCCCCATGGGCCCATCCGTCAGCCACACATACGCCCTGTAATTGCTATGTCCACACGGCAAAAACAACCAGATTCTTTTTCGAGCACTTTTCTAATATCAGAAAAATCCCCTAAATTCTCCAAAAATACTAGAATACTTTCCAATACTCGATCACATCAGATTAATTAAGTTTTGCCCCATACTTAATTAATCAAGCTCAGTTCTAATTAATTTAATCCCACCAACTTCTAAAATCCATATCTTTTTCATTCTAACTCCGATTTTGACAATTCTTTCGCCAAAATTCATCTAAATTCATGATCTATCCAATGCTTACCAGAAAACTTCATCATTTGAAGTTAATTGGATCTTATTTGGTT
>JAAXCT010003121.1:0-44398 GCA_012490785.1 Eragrostis nindensis | reverse complement strand
TTTTGCCTGTTTTCGAAGCAACAAGAGGACCACTCTATGTAACCAACGATTGTTGTGGATCTGGTAAATTCGAAAGCAAAACTTTTCCTGGAGCGAAAAGTCTGGTAGCAATCACTCACCATAAGCACAAACCAACCGATCTTCTTCTTCTTCTTCTTATTCTTCTTTTTTGGGACAAGTAGAGTTCGAAAAAAAAGGGTGTGCACCACACAACCACCGTCTGAGTTTGAGCCCCCCCCCTTCAAATTGAATTTTGGCCGCTATGTACCTTTTTTTTTTCATTTATAAACCTCTGTGGCCGTCTCCAGGAGCTACGAGCAACTAGCCAGTAGATTAGGGCTGAGCAATTCTATGCTGCATTATTACGATCGATGCGTGCTCCAATATCGTTGTCAAACACAAGTTCGGTTCAATAAGCATTTGTCGTAAGCATGTACTATACTAGTACTAATTAACACCGTAGTGCCGTACCACTTAAGTTCTGTTTGTTGTTACTTGTTTGTCAGACACAACCTCTCCTTATTGACCCATCCAGGGCTTCAACGGACTCGTTCAACATTCACTCACGCTTGCGACTTTAATCGTTGAAAACGGACAAAAGAATAGCAGAAAAGGATGACATGATCAGTGACCTTATGCCTTCAAAACGGGAAGGGCCATATGCCCATATCTTAGGTCAGACAAATCAGACTTTGGATGTAGTTTTGTGAAGTTCTAGTCCAACAGCTAGACGGAGAACAAGCAACCAAATCGAAGACTACAATTGATAATTAATAATAACCAAATCGAAGACTGCAGATGACCATTGACGATCAACCGAATATGCGTAGCCGGCGTGCATTATTGTCCGGCCGTTGACATCAACCGCCTGGTCCTCGTCACAATGTAGTGCCCACATACATGCATAAACAAGGTCAATCGTTCAGGCAGGAGCGTTTCTATATTGTTGTGCACCTTTCAGTAACTGTACTCTAGCCGTCATTATGACCGTGGCCGCTAACTAGATCACCAGGAAATGGCACATGAGCAGATACGCGCGGCATGTTTCCTCTTCTCGCCGGTGTTCTTGATCGCGCTCGTGTCTCCGTCGTGCCATCGGTGATCAGTACTCTGTTCACTACTGTTCCGTTCTGATCGCGCCTTGCAGCTTGGCTGCTGCCTGCTGGCCTGCTGCACACAAAGAAAGCATGCGCAGAGAACGCGGCGGCGAGCCTAAACAGACTGATTTGAGCGTGCACCCACCAATCTCCGAAGTGAGGCTCTTGTCCGTCCGCGTTATTTTTGAACGGGCTTCAACATTTTCTGTGGTGTGCTTTTTTTTTCCGTGGAGAAATAGTGCTCGCGCCTGCAAAAGGATCAGCAACCGTATTTCGAAAGAAAGGATCAGCACCTCTTCTGAATCAATTTTTCAGACTTCCTCGGCGCGTGAGAAGAACACGAAAGTGACTGAGCTAGTAGCGAAAGGAGGCAGTGAACCAGAGAACGAAAGAAGAACACCACTGAATGATCCGGCGTCCACTTGTTCGGCAGGCCTGCCCTTGTTATCCTACGCGCCGCGCCAAATTGTGGACGCACGGCGAGCCAACCAAGAAGACGACTTGATGATGGATCCACCGCTTGTTCGTGCACTGCAGAAAATAGCTTGCCTATACGGATCGTCGCGGTGCGCCCAAGTCATACAAGTTGCGTGCGCAACCTGTGACGAAACGATCGGTGGAAACTAGCCACGGCACCGCACCGCGCGCACTCGACGACGCACGACTCCGACGTTGCAGGGGTGCCGGCCGGCAAGGGCGCTTTCGGTCCGCTTCTGGAACTCGCAGACGTACGTACTTGTGTAGTCGTATTATTGAAGGAACGGTTGGCAGGCAAGCTGGAGGAGAGACCTCGAATGATAGAGCAGGCCGGGTCGATTCTCTCCTTCCTTTTTCGAAGAAGGGTCAGGGCCGACTTGGACGTGCCGAACGGCAACGGATGGATCGGCGGAAGATCGGAACCCCCCGTCCTAGCCTAGCCTAGACTACCAAGGTTTTGTGGCTGGGCACGGCACTAATCAGTGCGAGGTAGCTAACCGATTCCGGCGCGCAGACGCGCCGCCGCTGCATACAAGGCGCGCTCGCTCGTCCGCTCGACGGACCGGTGAGCCGTCGCTCTCGCGGCGTTGGGATAGCTAGCTATCCCTTGCGTGTCACGAGCCGAAACCACAGCCGGAGCTGTCACGCGATTCCATGGGGTCCCGGTCCACGTCCGCTGCGGCAGGAATCACTCGAAATTTTTCGCAAAAAGAAAAGAAGGAACGACTCGAAATGACACAACTACCCTTGCTCCCGGCCCCGCGTTCCCTGACTCACACGCCGCGTCCGGCCCCACATAAAATGCTCGCGGCGCCCCGATCCACCTCCCTGCACCCGGCTCACGAGGACCTCTGCTCCACCGACCGACGAGTTACTGTACTCCTACCACACCGGATCACCGCAGCAATAAACTCCGCCGCGCAGCAGTACACTTTCTGGCGTGTCAATGCAGTTCGATCCCCCCGCTTGTGCTTGCTCCCCCCGAGAACCGCCTGCTTGCCTCGTCACGCGGGCGTGGACCGGCCAATAAATACTCCTCTGGTTAAGCTGTTGCTGCCTGCATCACTCATCTGATTATTTTTGCTCACTGTATGGTGGTAGTGGTGCCACTAGTCTACCGTACACGCGACAGGCGATTACGGAGGGGCGGGCAGGGCGACAAGCCCGGCCCCGTGCCGGGCCACGCATAAACAATGCGATGCGCCCCCGCCCGTCGCTTTGCGTCGGAGGTGACGCTGCTGCCCTCGGATGCTCCGACGCGGTGGCGCGTGCAGTGGATCTGTGGGGGTAAAACCGTATTTTAAGCTCTCCCTCCCGGACAAAGCATGGGACCGGGCCAGATTCAGTACAGGCGGTAAGCCCACCACCGCTCGCTCGCCCTACCTCACCTCAGTTGCCGGAACCGGACCGGGCCGTGGGGACCCGCTTGTGAGGAAGACAGGCACACGCATTGAAGCATGGCAGCTGCAGGGCCCACCGCACGCGCCCGCGCCGACCTGCTGCTCCGTCCTCTGTGCGCTGGCTGAGCCCCCGCCGTGGGCCCGGGCAGGCACATCTAGCTCGCGGCTTCGTGCGGTGGGTGTGCAACGAGCCGACGAGCTTAGCCGGGGACGAGCCGCGGCTGCGGCTGGTAAGGAGTAGCGCGGTAGGCGGGGTCACGTGGTTCGACGGGCGGCGATAGGTATGGACACCTAACCCACACGTCTTTCGGATCGGATCAGCTGCTTGCAGGCTGCATGCGCGCACAGGCAACAGAGACCACCGCACAGCCCCAACACCCAATCCACCGCTTTCTCCTGCCTCACGTGTGCATGGCAAAAAGAAATTCATTTTCACGATCGTGTCTAAAATCCTCCGTCTACTACTACAAAAAGAGAACATGTATTTAACTTTATGCATTTGAGATTCCAAAGAACCCTGTATTTAAAATTTTCACCACTTCGGGTCCTAAAGAGATAAACAAAACATACTAGAGCTCACCATATTCTGGGTTTAGGGCTAGCACCTTTATTGTACTCCCTCTGTCTAGAAATATAGTGTACATTAGTTTTGTCCTAAGTCAAATTTTTCTAACTTTGACCAACAATATTTAAAAATATATATTATTTTAAAGTAAGATAGTTATATATTATGAACGTTCATTTCATGATGAATCTAGTAAAAGCATTTTCATGTTGTCAATTTTTACAGTTCTCTAAATATTATTGGTCAAAGTTAGAAAAGTTTGACTTAGGACAAAACTCAATGTACACTATATTCTGGACAGAGAGAGTACAAAGGAGCAAATCCATATCAACAGTTTATTGAGTCTCAAGTGCACCTTTATTGTACAAAAAGCAAGGACCACAAAAGTACGCGTTTATCCTATGAAGTACTTGTGTTGTGAGTAAAGGTTATTCCATAATACCTTTTTTTCACGAATAAAGTCCTTCCTTGTTCGCAAAAAAAAAGAAGAAAGAAAAATAAAGCTCTTCCTTAATCCTTGATGTGAACGAACATTTTATCCGCGAGAAATTTCCCGCACCCTAAAAATTGTACGCATTAGATAATTGAAACGTCGGCCGAGACGGGCAACGGCAGCACAACCGTGAGCCTCAGCTTTTCTTCTCACTTTCTCCGCACCACGGTGACACTTGCGGTAAACTCCACGCCGTGTGAAGCCGGTTCTTATACGTGGGGACGAACCAGTCGTATTCCGAGCTAAATCGCGCCAGACAAAACCCAATTGCCGGAAACGTAACAGTGCAGCAGCCGGAAAGCCATGCTAGCAGTAGCAAGATAATGATTGTGTGAAGGGATTGAACGAGCGTGCGTGCAAGCTTAGCGCGACAATAAAACAGACGCTAAGCAGGACGCAGACTATTCCATCTTCCTCACCCGTAAACACTGTGCTTGATCTAAACAGTACTGCCGGAGCAAACAGGCCGAACCGAGCCGACATGGAAGGAGAGGGAGCAAACGTTCCACGAAGCATGTGAGATTTTTTGTCGGAAAACGGTTTGGATAATTAGGGGACATATGTAGGGATGAAACGGATCGGATCGGAACGGATAATACCTTCCTCTTATCCTAATCCACTTTTTTCATCGGATTCGGAGATCGGATAATATGCGGATGCGGCTATGGATACGGGTTTTTTTTGGATGTCGAAAATAGGACGGATTCGACAGGAAGCGGATCGGAAACGGATCTTTAAATATCGCTTTGATATGTCTATTAGTAGAGAATTATATGTTATAGATAGTCATCAAAGCATGTAAAATAGCTAGTACCAATATTACACAGCCAAGAAATCCCACCATCGAACTACAAATTCTCAATTTAAAATATTATGAAAACATGTAAAAGAAACACAAATTGACTAATTTATCGGATAATCCTATTTTGAGCTTCGGATAATCCGCTTTAATATCTCAGATATTCCATATCCTAGGATTTTGCTAATCTATAACCTAATCCGAATCCGCACGTCATCGATTCGGATCTGATCGATTCTTTAGGATATCTAAAATGTCCACTAAATCCTCAAAAATTAGATTCGGACCGGATCGGATCGGATAATTATCCACACCACTTTCACCCCTAGACATATGGGTCGGGGCGGCTGAATCCAAGTGGAAAGCATGGCGTGCCGAGAGCGATCGAGCTGCCTGCCTGCGAACGTACGTCGTGACGACTCCCATCAACCGGCCGCTTGCTTTGATGCCTTCCAAGTTCATGGTCACGCCTCCACGGCCGGCCCCGAACCGTCGACGACTTGACTAATAACCATGGATGCCGTGTTCGCGCGCCGCACAGCACGCGAAAGCGACCGCGCGCGGCGCACGTACATATGCATGAGCACGGCAAGTGGTTGCTTCGCGCGTTCTTTTAATTTGACCTCGCCCGGTAAACAAGACACCCGAGATGCTTGCTACGTACGGACTTTCCTTCGATGCGAGGGAACGAATTGAAGCTCGCATCGTAGCGTCATGTGTAAGGTTATTAACGCCATAGTTTGGTGCACTCGCTCGTATCAGAGAAAAGAAGAGTGGAGGAGGCGAGGAGCAACCACCACCGACAGGGTGCTGTGTGTGTTCTCATTGTAGGTAGCCAAGTAGCGGTCTTTATTATCGATGCAATGTAGAGTACTTAAAAGGATGTTTGGTTGTAGTTCGAGCTAGCAGTGACAACGTGAGTTGAACCTAATCGAATGACTAGTAATTTGGCTTGGATCCCCTTTGCTTCGGTTGATCTTGATCGTGCCCACTAACTGGTCACTTGCTCGGTGGAATAATCAACCAAACTATTTTGTTACCATTGAACCATAACTTCACTACACCACGGTTCACTATCTGCATCTCACGGTCAGTCGCTAAAAACGCCCTTCAACGACTTACCATAGGTCGGTAAAGTCTTTACCGACATATACCATAGGTCGGCAAAACTGGCGTCGGTAAAAAGTTTTACCGACGGACAGCTCTTTACCGACCTATGGTCGGTCGGTACTTCTTGAGTAATACCGACTGATGCTCCAACGCTACAAATACTTTTACCGACCTATGGTCAGTTGCCAACAATATTTTTCTTTTAAAAAAATAATTATTTCTTTAACCTGACCATCAGGTTAAAGAAATAACTAGGCATGAATCCACAATTACTATATATCATACACAATCAAAAGCACACTGAACATTGTTGCTCATCGTGTAACGCTATTCATGGTGACAATCCGACTCATGGCTCGTGGCGGTACAAGTGGATTTACCGACCCATGGTTCGACACCCACTTTTAGCGACTCATAGTGCATTGGTAATACCTTAATTTTACTGACCAACGTGGGTCGTTAATTCTTTACCGTGGTGTAGTGCTTGTCCGCTACTTTCCTGTTTTATATCCGGATCCCATGCAAGGGACGAAGTCAGAAGAAAATGAAACGTAACTTTTTCGATTGAAAATTCAGGAACTCTCGGATGCCTTGATACCTGAAACTACTTGTAGATGTGTCTGTCTTGAGATTGCTTTCAAAGTATACTCTCTTTTTTAAAAAAAAAAACGCAAAAGGTAGCCCTTTCCTCTTGATATGGTAAAAAAAAAATGATACCGGAGCTGCTAACGCGCTATCAGAGTTGAACATTAGTATAACCGGAATTCTAAGGTGAACTTTCAGTCATCTCAGAAACCGAGTGAGGGACTTTACCAACCGTACATTATTGTTGGTCTAGTCCAATGAGGCAATTACTGTCATCGTGCCCAGCCGTTGGCGGAAAGGTCCAAGTCAAAAATAGGATGATCCGAATCGAGAAACGGGTGAAACCGTAAAACCAACATCAAACTACCCAACAAACCGTGAACCAGTCCACTGGCTCAGGCGCATCCGAGCCAGCTACCCGGAGCCCCAAGCTCAGCTGCGAACTACAAGCCGGCTCAAACAGCCCGCCATCAGCTCGGCTCGCGGACGCGAAGCTCCGAGGCGCCGGACTTGAAACGCAGCGGATAGCGGACTCAAGAATCGAATTTAAATCAGGAAATCAGGGGCGGAAAATTGGAAAAGGCGACACGCCCGTGACGGATGGCCCCAGAATCCCGATCTCGACGCTCCCGCGCATTTCGCGCCTAGGCCCCTACAACGATCTGTTATCTTGCGGCGCTCGGGGTTCTGTTTATTCGGAAAAGTGCCCCCCGCGCAGGCATGTTGTGGCCCACACGTTTGTTGCGTCGAGGACCCTGGAAGAGCTGCTTTTCGCAGATGCGCGGGCGTTGGGTCACATGCTTGGCGCGCTTGCTTGGGAGCGCGGCGTTCCGACGAGATGGCGCGGTGGTTGGGTACTTGGGTTGGGTTGGGTTGGGTCGCGTTGCGTTGGGTCTCGTCTCGGCGTCCCCATCCCAGCTGCGGTCCATCGTGTACGGCGTGCCGAATCTGCAAAGGGAAGTAACCTTGTGGACGAAATGAATGATATAACCTTTGTCATAACGAATAAAATAACTTTCAGAGGATTTAGAGCTGTCGTATGAATTGGCATGTGCAAACATTTTTGTCGCTACTTTTGAATTCTTATTGACAGTGCATGCCACTCGTGTTTTGACGCTCTCCTTCCTACACGAGGTACGCACGTCCTCACGTTACAGACCTAACCTTGACCAAAAAACAGTTAGATGGAAACCCTCTTTGCACTAAAAAGGGATTTGTTATATGGATTAAACAACACCACTGACTAATCCAGGGGCAGAAAATATCGAACGGAAGCCGTCGCCGTTCAGACACCACACACCCCGATCCCGCACCCATCTGGAGCGTGGACAAAACAGGCAGGCGCGGACGGGGACGCAGCCACGCCCATACGACCCGGCCGCCGCGCTTCCAGATGGCGCGCACGCATCACCGTCCGTCGCCGCATGCCCCACCTTCTCCTTCTCAACCAAATAAAGAAAAAAGCAAAAAAAACGCGACGCAGCGCAGGCCTCAGAGAGAAGAGAGAGAGGACAAGTACTGGTTGCACCACCGCACTCGTAACCAAACCGCACGCTACTTTTGCGGAAACCCCCCTGCGAGGCTCGCCCGCCTCGCAACCAGCCCATCCGCCCCGACGCTATATAAGCCCGGCCCCCAGCTCGGCGTCGCTGCGCAAAACACCTCGCTTTTTGTACTCTTCCGTCTTTACCCTCGCCTCATCGTTCGCTGCTGCTGCTGTACGTAGCCCTCCGTATACAGCGAGAGGAAAGAGAAAAAAAAAAAGAAAGAAAGTCTGTTCAGCTCATGGAGAGCTCGTCTCATAAGCGGGCAAGGGAGGCCGGCGACGAGCCCGCCTCGCCGGAAGCCACCAACGAGTCCAAGAGGCTGCGGCCGGAAGACCTGCTCGACATGCTCGACGATGACACCGACGCGGCCGCCGCCGGCGACCTCGCGTCCGTCATGCGGAGCCTCGAGGAGGAGATATGCAGCTTCGACGACGAGGCGGTCGTCGCCGGCGAGCTCGCCGCGGCGCCGCAGCCGGAGCTGGGGTTCCTGCTGGAAGCCTCGGACGACGAGCTGGGCCTGCCCCCGGCGGGCGCCTCCTCCTCGTCGGAGGACGCCGGCGCCGGGGAGCCGGAGGTGGCCGTGGGGCTCGACGAGCAAATCTGGGGGTTCCAGGATGAGATAGCCGGAGGCTTCGGCGGGTACGGCGGGTCGTCGCCGGAGGCGGCCGCCGCCATCGCCGCCGCGGCCGCGGCCGGGTGGGACGACGAGGGCTTCGACGCCGGGCTGTTCGCATTCGGCGACGAGGCATGCGGGCCGTCGGATCTCGCGGCGCTTCGCCACGAGACCATGCCGGCCGTCTGATGATGGGCCTCGGCTAGCCAGCCAGCCAACCAGACACCCAGTGGATTAGCGTTTTCTTTTGTTTTTCTTTTCACCCTTTGGCTAACCTTAGCGTTACCCTTTTTTTAACCTTGGTGTAAAGTTTTTAGAAGGGGTAAAACAGATGCATGGAAACTCGGGAAGGTTCTTTCGGTGGACACCACGGAAAAACCATGGTTAACGAAGAATCTGAAAACGGTTTCCATTTTTGCCCTTGGAATTATTTTCATGTTTAAAAAAGAAAATAAGCAAGTGGAAAACACTCAACTAAGTCAAAGAAAGATGCCGCCACGTTGGTTGCGTGGAAGCAGGTGACAAAAATGACTTGGTGGGCTGCAGATGGATGCTGACCTACTGACATGACTGACGGAAATCTTAAGAAAAAATCTTGGAATACTATCTGTGTACTGGAATGGATGGAAATTTACTTGGAAAGTTCCAGCACTCGAAGTACTGGTGGAAGAAACATTTGAATTTCTCAGATTTCAGAAATGAAAAGTTTGTTCACTCGGACTGGGGACGATTTTTTCTGGCTCGTGGTTGACCTCAAAATGAATGAAAGCTCTTTCGTAGTAATTCCGCGGAACAAGATAAGTTCACATGGAAAAGGGCGTGAGCCACCGGTCGGCAGCGGTTTCTCACTTCGCCGTCGTCACGAGGCAATGGGCACGCACCCTCTGGAAATGTTTGTCATGACGGAGCAGCTGCGGATTTCAAAGCTCGGTGACCCGTCGTCCTTTTTTCCTAAGCACGGTTCTTGTTAGCAGTAGGTCCTGTTCATGGTCGAAGCTGCTAGGCGGGCAAGTTGTGAAGCGTTGAGCGAAGAGTGGTTATATTCTTTGCTGAGATCAGTCGTGCAAAAACGAAGGCATCTAATGTGCGCGTAACTTTTTTTATAGCGAGATTAAATTTGCATGACACCGACGTATGCTTTTCTTCTATGCGCATTATACTCAACACGTCAATAAGACGCGTTCTCTTCTTCCTTTTTCTCGGATCAGGTTGTAAAAGCATGACACCACTAGTCGTGGAACGTTGTGATTTATGCGTTGGATCTCGTATATCCGTACGCGCAGACTCCTCAGCAATTTCGTCACCAGTTCACCATTATTTCGGGTGCCCACTGCCCAGTCAGTTCACTGTAGAAGCTGCCCCACGAAATTGAATTGAAACCCGGTGGTCGTGCGATTACCATGACACCGCGACCCGATCAAGCCGAGGACATGGTGTGCAGTGACGTGCGTGTGTGGCTACTGGCATGGAGCACCCCGGCGCGCTGTGTGGTGTTCGTACATGGTTGGGCACGCACGCACGGAACGACCCCTTGTGGCCTCTGCCCCGCACCGCGCGTTCGTATTGTCCCTGCTTTGTTTCTCCTTTCCCCTCGTCCAGACGCAACGGATCTAAGACGCCGGCCACCAGCCACCCAAAGTCGCCGCGGCGTGCGTGCACGGACGATCCGTCCCCGCGCGCGCTGCCGCGCCCCGGATCGGAGGCGTGGGCGCACACGGGTCCCGCCGCGCAACCGCGGCCGGCTTTCCGCGATTGGCGCCAACCGGACGGGCCGAACGCGTCGGTACCCGTCCTCACCTGCCGTTTTCTCCCGCGCCCGCTCGTGGCAGCGGCATCTGCCTGCCTGCCGCGTTCAACTTGCGCGCCGAGTTGTGTCCGTCAAGTGGCCTCGCGTTGCCCATGAGCACAGCACGATCACCATCTTGCCCCCAAACTATTCGATTCCTTGATTGATGCGTGCCGCGCGAGGCCAGTTAGGCTCAGGCGGTGCCAGTTCGTGTCCGCACTCGATCTCCCGCGATCGATCGGTTGCACCTGGGGGCGGGTCGCGGTAGTTGACGCGGCCTGTGCACGGCGACCGCGTGCTCTGCTCGCTCGCTCGCTCGCTCACTCACCGCCCAGCACGGCGGTTGGAAAGGTGGGTGGATCAAACAAGGCGGAGGCGTGCGCGCGAATGTGCGGTCACATGCGTGGGCGCGCCACGACGGACGGGGCCGTGGCGGCCGGAGACCGCATCGCGTGCGGCGACTGTGGCAGCAGCGGGGTGACTGAGGCGGCAATCAAGACGGCAGGTGGAATTTAAAAAGGTGGTGGTGGAGTGGGAGCGGACTGCGGACCTCGCTCGCGGCTCGCTCGATCGGCGGCCACCTGCGAGATCTCGAGGACCGGCCGGCCGGACCCGGCAGGTGCAGAGGCAGCAGAGGCACATGCGTGGTGGTGGCGGTGGTGGTTGGATCCGAATTTAACTGAACCGCGCAACGGCTGCGGTCAGAGGCTTCCTTGGTGCTCCCGCTACCGCGTCCACCGGCCGTCGGGGTGGATCGGCTGCATGTTGCTCGGTGGTTTACGAAATACTGTATGGATTTGTTCCGAGTTAAAAATGATACTTTAGTCTATTTCTAGGCTTGTGTCTTTGCCATTGTATGTCAGGACCTTGACACATCAATACGAAATAGAAATCGGGGAGGTGCAGAGATGTTAAATGTTGTAGAGATTTTGAACAATAACTAGCTCCTATACCGAATTTTCTTCCGAATCTCATGACTTTCCCATTTTCCAAACAGATGTTCCTGAATTGCATTTCTTTCATTGTGTATACTAGTATTATCCACCGGATGAGAAATGCTCCTACGTTGGCAGCATCAGACGATATAATTGCTGTACGATGTTTGCAGTAAATAGTTAGCCAATCGTCATCCGTGAATCCTAACTGCAAACCGTCTGCCGGGGCGCCATTTCGGAATTTTCCGTGCAATCAGAAAGGCTCAGAAATACTCAAGCTACAGCACATCCATAGCTCCCCACGTTGCTAGTCTAGTTGACGATGAAGAGGGCACGAGCTGGTGCCTGGTGCCCAAGTTTAATTAGTTTTTTTTTTTTTTGAGGAGACCCCAAGTTTAATTTGATGCGGCTCAAGTACTACTGTACTGAAATTGCGGCAACGGCTCACTTTTTTTTTTTAGGGGAGCCGCCCCAGTTCTGTCGAAACCATTTATTAACAGATCCAGGCCCATCTACCCATTGGAACAAGCAATTGTGATGTTAAGCCTATTTAGTCTGTTATGGGCTTATTGCCGTTGCATCTTAGGGAGGACCAGCCCAATGACCAGAGCAAGCTTTCCTCGGCCCGTTATTCTCTGAAAATTACTATCGCCCATATAAAACCCTCGTTCTTCCTTTATTTGTTTTTGTTTTTCTTTTGTTCCTCGTTTCCTTAAGAGATGAAAAAATTAGTTTCTAAATAGAAAAAGGATATTTAAAAACAACAATTTTAACCTCAAGTCAAACACTCAAAAACGTCTACACGAGAAGTAACAACAGTACTACTCGCAAGTGTCGGCTCCTGGTTTTGTTACAGATCTGGAATCACCCATAAACAAGTTCCCGTACCATTCACGACGCAGAGTTAGCAGCATCATTACCTTATGAGTTTACCATAATCTTGTCGCTAGCACAGGGACTTGTTCTTAACGGTAAATTATCACACCCAGCGAGGCCACGAGGGTGTCCCTCCACACATTGCCCAATGTATTCCACCGGTAAAATAGCAGTACTACTGCCGCTCCACATGCAAGCACGTTGCATGCACAGTTGCACCGCGCGCTTGAGCTGGACGGCGTTCACACCGCAGCCGCCCTTGTGGCCGTGTATCACGTCCACAGCAGTCCAAGCCACGGCTGAACGACAAAAGCAGATCCAACTATACACGTACTGGCACTATATTTTGGAAAAGCTTGTGCTGTTGTGCACGAGAGTCACTGCCGTCCAAGTCGCCGCAGTTTCGCCGTTGAACGTGGCACGCATGCGACGAGCGTGCGCACATACGTGTAGTACAATGGCGTGGCTCGTGCCATGCGGCCCATGCCCATGCCTTTTCGCCGCATCACACTATCAGTAGCAGCACTACTAGCATAGTTGGAGCATCTGAGAAAGATATAATAATTAAATATATTCTCCTACAAAGACTAACCAGAAATATCTCATCAAAAATAAAAATAAAAATCGCACGAGCCTCTCACGTGGATCCCAGTCACGAAGGCACGCCTCGTAAAAGCGGGCACCCGAAAAAGAAAGCGAATAGGAATAGTCAATTTGTGCGCAACAACCGACAAGGACTTCCACCGCGGGCCCCACACGAGTCCACTGTTTTTTCACCACCGGGCAGCCGGACGCACCTGGGTTTGCGTGGCGGGCCGCTGGAGAAGCGTCCACACACGGGCACGCATCTCGGCGTGCCAGCTGCTGCGGCTGCAAAGTGCTGGGCTCAATGCACTCCACTCCCGTGCATCCAGCAACGTCCGCTTGGAAGAAAATGTATACCCGTTGTTTTCGCGTCGCACTACCAAAAGTCGCTTGTCCTTTCCGCAACGCCAATTTCCATCTGTCGTCAAACGGCAGCACAATTTGCCGTGTGAATCGAAACACGTCACAAACACAAAAAATCGTAGTAGAGATTTACTGCACGATGTTGTAGTTTGTCTAATTTGGTGAACTTTTCCTTTTACCAAATATTTGCACACGGATTTCCTGATCCGGAAAAGAAGGTTGCAGAACAAATTCTCCGGAACGAAAACGTCAAATGCGGCGTAGCTCTGCCGGCGAGATACTCGCACAAAAATGTCCACGTGTAAAAAACGGCACCCATAAAAAAGGCGAACAAGAACCAAATCTTCCCGGCCTTTCGTTTCCGCCCACTTTTTGGAAAACAAAATATTCCATTCCATATTATCTCTCCTTTTAGCTTGGCGCTCACGGAACCTGAAAACAACCCCACCCCTATCGTATCGGCGGCCTCCAGAACCGGTAAAGCACAACTTTAGCGAGGGAGGCTGAGGCTGACATGGGGCCCATCGGTTCATCTAACCTCCGTAATTAGCATGTATTTATTATTCCATAAAATTGGGCCTCTTAAATAGGAAATTACTAACCCAATTTCGGGTAACGCTCCCTCCTGGTCAGGCGGAATCCGCGGGATCTCAGCCATAGAATCCCAATCTCCTCCGCGCGATGAACGGCGGCACCTTATCACTGGATCTGGTCACAGTGCTCTGTCCACTGAGTGGGCCGGAAAGTTTCTTGGCCCCACCGGTCATTGAGTTATTAGGATATTCTCAGGAAGGCGTGACGGTGAAGCGTTATCATTTTCCGCAGCCGCCCTCGCGTCGCCCATTCACAACCCTCCATAAACCCCACCAAAAACTCACCGCCGTTAGCCTCAGGTCCTTGTCACGATGATAGGTGGGGACAAGAGTGGTGACCCCACATGTCATGCAAAACACGAGCATGCTTCCAGACAATGGGGCTGCATAGTTTGGTTACTGGCGGCTAAACACGTTTTAGACTGACGGTGGGACCAGACGGTGCGTCAGGCCCACTGTCACTGTGTGCTTACCAAAACAGCATTCGCACATCCTGGTACGTCGGGCGCCAGCGCATCACGGCCGTCCTTTTTAGTGATTTCCGTTACAAAAGATAACTACGATGACATGTGGGACGTGGAGTCTTTTGGACCCACATGTCATTGGTGAGGATAAATCATGGCTGGTGGCTTCTGGTCTCGGGCGTGGCACAGCGGGCACAACCTCGTGGATGGGGAAGGGGATTAAATATCGGAGGAGGAGGCTTGGCCAACCCCTTTTGCTCCTCTCGCCGCTTTGGGTTGGGGTTTAAGCGAGTGTGAGGGAGGCCGGAGGCGACGACGACGACGCCGGCGTCGGAGAAGAAGAAGCAGCCGCGACCACCCCACGCGCGCCAACTCTCGTATATGTCTTCTTGCCCCTTCTCCGATCTGGTCGTCGTCCTCCTCGTCGCCGTGGTCGCCGTCCTCCTCCACAACGCCCTCGCCTGGACTCGCCGATCTATGCGCCTGGGTCTCAACGGCTGGAACAAGTCCTCGTCGATGCTCAGGTCCGTGCGCCGCTTTCCCCGCCGAGAAATTTCATCCTTTTACCACTTTTTTCACCGATCTAGGAGGTTTTGACCGGGTTTTTCGCCGTGTTCGTCCAGATCTGGCGTGTTTTAGTCTGGGTTTTCGTTGGGTTTTGGCTGATTGTTGCCTCTCATGTTGCAGGGACGGGTTCGGGGTCAAGTATTCCGGGTTCCTCCACATAAGGCCGTGTGGCTTCTGTCGAGGAGACTGACGGATTCGGTCGATTCGCGCTCGGCTCCGTCCAATTTTTGCACCCATCAGAGAAAACTTTCTTCTTTTTAGAGTTTTTCCCCTTCAGTTTTGGCAATTTTGGCGAGAAATTTTGGAGTTCTTCCCGTCAGAGATAGAAGAGAGATGGCTCCATTGAACCACCAGCAGCTCCTCATCAAGAAGGCCCTGGCGAAGAAGCCTTCCAAGACCAAGAGGATCTCAGGGTTTGGCCTTAAACCCTCCGCCGGTCTCCTGAAGGCCAAGCCGCAGCTCCCGCCGGCGATGGCCCAGCCGAGGCGCCGCGTCCGCGTCCTGTTTGAGGACCCGGACGCGACGGACTCGGACTCTGATGACGAGGAGGCCGGCCCTCCCAAGTCCAAGCGCTTCTCCTTCGAGATGTTCGTCGGCAAGGCCTCCCCCAAGCCGGTGATGCCGGCGGCTGCTGTGGCCGCGAGCACCAGCGGCGGGCAGCCGGAGAGCTACCGCGGCGTGAGGCTCCGCAAGTGGGGCAAGTGGGCGGCGGAGATCCGCAACCCGTTCACCGGCAAGAGGCAGTGGCTTGGCACCTTCGACACCGCTGCGGCGGCCTCTACCGCCTACCTGTCCGCCTCCCGGAGCTTCGCCGAGGAGAAGCGTCGCCGCCGTGGGCAGACCGTGGCCGCGTCATCAGCCACTCCTTCGCCCTGCACCACCCCGACGGCTTCCTCTTCGTCGTCCACCTCGGCTGCTCCGTTCGCCCACCCGTCGCCGTCGTCCGTCCTCGAAGCCACCAAGCCTGTGGCACCCAAGCCGCTGTCTCCAGAGCCGGCCCCAACGCCCAACCCGCCGGCCACTGACGCTGCTCAGCTTCCGGACGACCCAGAGTTCTACCAGGACCTTCTGCGCGGTCTCCAGCTGCCGGACATCGACCCATTGGATTTCCGCGCCGGCCTGGACGCCTTGGATGTTTCCGAGGTGCCGTTTGGCCTGGACGACGAACAAGACCTGCTGCTTGGAGACGTTGGGGACGAGGAGCTGGAGCTCGACCTTGACCTCGACGACATTGACGACGTGTTCCCGGAGATGTCCGGCTACGACCTCGGCCGTGGCATGGATGACTTCCTGCAAACCGTGGATTTCTGCGTGTGAATTAAGCTTATGCTTTACTGTTATAATCGTTGGTGTGATGGAGCCTGTAAGTGTGCTTGGGGAGTCAGATTTCTTGGGTTTTTTCCCCGGGCGATGCAAATCTGCTCGTGCCCAAGAAATCTCTGCTTCCTGAAACAAAGAACAGTAGCGTTTGGAGGGTCCGTAATTTTGGTAGTAGAATTACATTATGGTAAGTTATAGTAGCCGGTATGTTCAAGTTTTTATAAGAGTATCTATCTGGTGTGCTTGTCAAAGACATTATAGTGGACAAGTCATTGAGCTGTTACTATCAAAGTACTCCCTCCGTAGCGTTTACAAAGAACCGTAGCGTTTGGAGGGTCCGTAATTTTGGTAGTAGAATTACATTATGGTAAGTTATAGTAGCCGGTATGTTCAAGTTTTTATAAGAGTATCTATCTGGTGTGCTTGTCAAAGACATTATAGTGGACAAGTCATTGAGCTGTTAGTACTATCAAAGTCCTCCTGTCTGTGTGGATCCATCCTATTTGCAGTACGTTTTCCATTCTGGTGACATTATTCCGATGCTTTGTATGGTTCGAGCTGTGACAGTGCGACTACATAATCAGTAAGTTATAATTACATTTATGTGCTGATGAAGCGTCACATTTACGGTACGTTTTTCCATTCTTGTGACATTATATTCCGATGCTTTTTTATGGTTTGAGCTGTGGTAGTGCGAT
The DNA here is from genome assembly GCA_012490785.1 of Eragrostis nindensis. NCBI lineage: Eukaryota > Viridiplantae > Streptophyta > Magnoliopsida > Poales > Poaceae > Eragrostis > Eragrostis nindensis. The sequence goes on along the minus strand of JAAXCT010003121.1, from coordinate 27,525 downwards.
TATAGAATGGAATTCGTGCAAGGGCATGCCGGCTAGACTAACGTGGTTGGATACTTATGCTGTGATCGTGGTGTTAACCAGAGATTCTTTGGCGCTGTGTGCGTGGTCTCAACAATTATGATATTCCTGATTCTTGTATGCAGCTAGATCCGATATGCCATTGGACGCGTTCGTCTTTGGTTCTTTGTAGCAGTATAATCTACGTGCCTAAATCGTTTGTGCACGGGCATGGCATTAACAAATTGAGACGTAAATATGATACAGCCAACTAATTGGATCCGTCATGGCGCTGGTGGACTTTGTTCACTGTTGGAGCAGTTTGTCTTGTTCGACATTTTTTTTTATCGATGCATTAACAAATATCAGATGCGAGTGTATCTTGTGAGCCGTGACTGGGCGCGCCCAGGCGGGCGGCAGCGAGTCCACACTCCGCAGCGCGTGACTCGGCTCGTCCGGCGTGGGCTCTGCGCCACCCATGCCGCCCGCTTGTCTCTTCCACGGCGAGGACCGCCCGGTGCGCGCTCACGAGTCCCCGCGCTAAACCCAGCGCCGGTCGGTCAGCAAGCTTAACCCCACGCGATGAGTACGCACAGATACACCATGCCGATTCGGCTGGGCGCCGCTTTTGTCCCGCTCTCTTCCGACGCGGCATCCTTGGCGCGGCGCGCGGGCGGGGGATACGGGCCAGATCGGGTGACCGTGTCGCGCCCTGTCGTGTCGCGCCGAGCCGTGTCCGTGTGTGTGGCGCGCGCGAGGTGGGAGGAAGGAGGGGGCGCCGCGCGCGGCGAGGCGAGCCGGCCGGGGGATAAGGTTCCCGATGAGACCGCATCCTGTGGCTTCCGCCCCGCGCATCCAGCAGGGCCCCCCTGGCCTTCCCTCCCCACGCCTGGCGGCGCCTTGGCCTTGTTGGACGCAAGTTGGGGGAAGGAAGCAAAAGGCACGGTGGAGTGGCTATCCTATTCTAGGACCGGCCGGCGCGGCGCGGCTGGTACGCGACGCGGACGTGTCGTTGCGGGCGGCCTTGTTTCTTTCCGTCTGCCTGCGTCCGCTCGGAGCCGTTTCTGTTGAGCTTTCCGCAAAGCGTTGGTGACCGGACAATGATGCGGTTCGGCTAGGCTCTTCGCGCGCCGGCGTGGAGAGTGGGTGAGCGGCCGAGCGAGCGAGGCGTGTGTAGGACTGGACTGGAGTCACTGGACTGGGCGGCACGCGGGACAACGCGACAGCTGGGCGGAGGGAGGGAACTCGCGGGAAAAAAAGTGATGAATGCGTCCGCGCTGATGCGGGTGGGGTGGTTTGGTGCTCAGGTCGGGCGTGGAACCTAGTAATTGGACCGAGAGCACGGTCAGCGTGTGTCCGGGGTTCACGGCGTCAGACTCACAGGGGAGTGTGGCACAGTGGGGATAGTCGGGCACTGGTCGAGCATGTGGCGCGAGCTGTGCGCGCGCGTGCTTCGGTTCGCTCTGGGGCCTGCTGGTCGCAACCATCGTCCCTCAAAAGCTCTCGTTTTTCTTTGCCGGGCGTTGACATTTGGGGTCGTTTGCAGAGAGTAATCTTTGCTCCAGATCGTCCTGCAATGAAATGACCGTTGACTTTTGCGCTTTGCATAAGGGCCGGTCCAGATAGTAGTAATTCAAGCAATCTTCGATTAGATTGTTGTCCAAGAGAACCTGCCTAAAACTATTATGGCTCAGTGCTAAACTGTCTATCTACAACCAAACACTTTAAATCAGCAAATCTCCAGGTGATCTCAATGCAAAAGGCACACATTGTATCGAGGCAAATACTAGTCAAGTACACATCTTTCTCTAATCTAGTGATCTATAGTGTGCAACAATAACGGTATCGAACAAAAAGTCCGTGCATCTATTCTAATCAATCAAGTGATGTAGAGTGTACAAAAATAGCAATAGAATTCTTGGCACCCAATAGACCGAGGACAGCGTGTGGTAACTTTATGATCATCAACAGTGCTCACGCACATGCACACGTAAAGTTATTGACCAAAAAGAGAGATGATTGTATGTACTAGTAGTACTTACAATCTGCTGGCATTGCTAGCGACCCAAAAGGCGTCTAGAAACCATTATTGAATTGTTTTCCTTCATATGTGCCTAATGAGAAATTGAGGAGCATAGGGCCAGGCTCAAAAACTTTGCAAAGAGAGTGCTGATTGTAACTATACTTTGCTACGCTGAAGTAAAATAAGCATGGTTTAGTCAAACTAAAGGATTTTTATTGCGAGGAAAACTAAAAGATACAGGCAAACTTGTTGAATACAATATATATTAGACTGTTGGTTTCTACTCCATCTGAAACTATATATGGGGTTGCCGTAGGTCAACTCTTTTTAATTTTGACCAGATGCATTAATAGTTAAAAAAATCAGATGGAATGATGATGATATTAGCTTTATTGTTTAAAAATATTTTCAATGCTGCAATTTTATTATTCATCAGCAACCAAGCAGGTCTTTTTTTTTTTGCCCTCTTTTTAGTACCTAGTCTTATGGCTTAACCTATTCTCAATCTCTAGTCGTTGCTGCGTCTGTCAATGTTGCGATTTTGGAAGGCTTGCTGCGCCATCATATAGCCACCTTGAAGGGAGCAAAAGAACATGATCTTCTCTGTTATAGAAGTTCCTTTTGCTGAAAATCTAGGCACTTTGAAGTCCATGTTTTTGGCTGAATATTAGAGTGTAGTTGAAAAGCGTACGTGAGCCTAAAATGAACGGTTGTGAATGGAGGTGAGGTGGAACTAGAGTTGAAAAGCTTTGAGCGAATGACTTTTCTCGAAACAAATGCAATTTGATGACTTTTTGGCTGTGCAAGAGTGCGGTACAGAGTCCCAACGACTCGTGATAGGAGTTGGAAGCCTTAAAACGACATGGCAAGCTTCTTGGAACGTTCGGTTACGGAATCTAGTACTGGAGTACTACAAGGCGTGGCACGTTCCAGTCCAGCTCTCGAGTGCAGTGACTCCATGTGGAAAAACCTGCTGGTTTTAACTCCGCTCATCCGCCTCTCGTTTGTACACTCCGTGGTGGCCGTCGCTTTGCTCGTCGCCACTCGAGCATGATGAATGATAGGACATGGTACGCTTGCCGCAATTGCCGCAGCCGGAAACAGTTGGTGGCGGCAGCGGCGTCGCTGGTTGCGTGTTTGACGAGTTATTGCCGCCGCGGTTCGTTGAATCTTCAGCCCCGGGGCCGTATTCACCGATGGCGATCCGAGGCCCCAGGGCCAGGACACGCAGCACGGCCGATCGAGATGCTGCTCATCGCTTGGTGCTGCCTCCGAGCGCGCGCGAACACAGATCGGCAACGTGACGCACTGTACAGCGACGAGGGCGAGTGATCACTGATCAGCAGAGTCGCACAGCTGCACGGCTTCCCCAACAGGGGGGAAAACAGTTGTTGCGGTCCTAAAGCTGCCATGTGTTATGGTGCTTTTGGGGCAAATCCGATTTGAAGGGATGGATCCGTGCTTCGTGTCCCCGACAAGTAGACAGTCCCCATCGCCGGCGACATCCCACACATCAAATCGGCGCGAGAAGAGTCCTAAAAATTTCCGCAATGTCCCGTGACATCTTCCAAGTTTCTGTCTTCCACCAATTCGGAGGACGCACGTTTCCGAACCAGTTGTGACAGATGGATCTTTAGGCCGGCAAAAGTATATGGTAAACTACTGCTAATTGCCACCACACATGAGTCCTTGACGACGACATGAAAGTAGAAGTATACAAATCACCAGCGTGCGCTAAAACAAACCAGGACAAGTAAGCGGGCAAGAGAAGCTCCAAAATCGCCGTGTATAAGAAATCCAGGGGCATCGGACACGACCACGACAGCATCTGACTGGCTGCTGGTGGTGGACGACGACATGGCAAGCTCAGCCCGGTTTCTCTACGTTTTCCTGGGGCGCAAGCTGTCCTTACAGCAGGAGCTGGCCAGTGGCCGTCGCTCTCACGTGACGAGCTGAACGGCCTCGACAGTGAACTGAGCTGAGCTGAGATGAGATAACCACCTCTGACTCCGATCTGGGGGGTCAAAAGACAGGAGGCAGGCAGGCAGCAGGCCAAGTTGGACGGATGGAGGAGACGAGGCGCGAATTATTGGCGTATTTTACAGCGCTGTGTGGAATCAATCATGCGTGGGATGTGGAGCACTCCGGCGTCATAATCTCGTGTCGTGAATCTTTGATTTTTTGACCCTGTGCTTGTCAGGTGTAGTAGGTGGTTGCTTTGCTTTCACTCTTGGAGAGATCGGTGCCCAGCCAGATAAGCTTTCGGAAAGATCAGCAATTATCTCGCACTACATCTACATGTGATATTTCTCTCCATTTCTCCGCAGCTTTTAGAGATGTCTTCGTTAAGAATGATGATGGTGAAGAGATCTCGGATTTTGACGAAAGGGAAACTTGCCAGTTTTGGGTCAGAGAAAAGATATAATAATGCGGATTCTGAATTCCGGTTATGGACTGTAGACAAAGATGTTGGATATTCATCTACTCGACCAATCCAGCAAGGGCGATCTTACTGTGCCGCAGCTATCCCGTTGGGGGGGGCATGGTGCAACGTTTCGGACTGGAGGACTGGAGCACAATGGTTTTTTTTAAGGATGGAAAGTGGTGTGGATAATTTCCGACTCTGATCCGATCCGAATCCGACTTTTGAGGATTTAGGGAAGCATTTTAGATATCCTAGTGGATATGGATAATCCGAATCCGGTTGCATGAGGATAGAGGATAGGATATGGGGTTAGTAAAATCCGACGGATATGGATTATCCGATAAATTAAGATGGATAATTTGATGTTCAAAATAAGATTATCCGACAAATTACATTTTCCCAACAAAGTCCTCTGTATATATTATTATACTTGACGTATTAACTCATAGTATTTTTGTTTATCTTTGTCGGGTACCTATTTTCTAGGTACCCGATACTGCGTGTATCCTTGGTACACAGCGGGTATCCTCGGTGCAAATACCGACCACAGGCTCGAAGGTTGAACGCGGGAGAGAGCAGCGGAGAGCTGGGCCCACGCTAGGCGAAAGGCACAACTACCGCCCCTAGCCAAACAAGAGTCCCCGCACCGCACAGCCTCGATAAGGGCCCAACCACACGCGGCCGCGTGGTCACGGCTCCGCGTGGAGTCACGACCGGCCCACATTAAAGGAGCCCGACTCGGACGGAACGATCACCCGACCCCTTCGACGGGAGTCGGGCGCTACAGGGTCGAGCGACGTAGCTCCGACCCAACTCCGGCCAGCCGTCGTTCGACGACCGCTCGCCTCGAAAGTGGTCGGGATCGACGGAGGACCCCGACCCGAACCGAACCCGACCCCAGCGGCCGGGAACCAAGCACGAGAGCAGCGGCTCTGCTCCGGTCAACTTCCGACGTACGACCGCCTGGATCAGGATAAGGATTCATTCCACATTAACTCCTGGACGGTGGTAAAGTATACTATGCCTGACACTCGACGGAGTGGAGGGCGTCGCATCAAGACCAAGCGTGGAACGGCGAATGCATGCATCAAATACGCACACAGTCAACACCAACTCACGGAATGACCGTTGCCTAACTCTACAGCAGTCCACAGCACCACCAACAGCAATCAGCAGTATTGATCAGGGAATGGGCATTCCACAGCGCCCAGACAAGACCCGGATGACCTCATCATACGACCAAGTGAGAGGATTGTGGCGGAAGCCATCGAGTCCGACGAGGACGGCCCGACTCCATCTTCACCGCTAGGCTCTGCTCTTTCCTTCTAGTCTTTTATTCTCCTTTCCTCCATATGTAACCGTCTCCTCTTGGCATATAAAAAGGGAGACGGGGCCCAGAGGAGAAGAGAGAGTTCTATTTGACACTTACACACTCACACACACACACGCGTAGCAAGTAGGCAGAGACTTGGGAGCGGGCTCGCCCGCAGCTTGTAACCCCTACTACGAGCAACAAGAGCAGAACACCTCGAACTGGACGTAGGGCATTTCTTGGCCTGAACCAGTATAATCCACCGTGTCATTCGCAAACTCACTGATCGCCGTCGAGTCGCGTGTAAACCTACACGTCGGCCAGTTACTAAACGCCGACAATCTTTGACTAGAACATATATTTTTATGATGAAAAGATGTAGAACTGCCGCTAGTTAATTTTATTTTGTATATACTACTTCCTATGGTGTTTTTAGTGTATATATAATGCTAGGTTTGTATACATATTATCCGTCTATTGTAAATCCGCTTCCGAACTGCATCCACTCTGACTCCGCACCATTTCCGACATCCGAAAAAATCCGTATCCATATCCATATTCGTGCACTATCTGCTTCGCTCCGAATTCGATAGAAAATTATGGATTAGGATATGAGGGAGGCATTATCCGCTCCGCTCCGATCAGCTTTCATCCCTAGTTTTTTTACAGCTCGTCCACTAATGTACTGACATGGTACTTTAGTGAATTCAAAATAAAATGAAGGGGATTGCCAAACTTTACTCGGGCATTCTAGAGCGGCCGAGCACCTGAATTTTATTGCTGCAGCGATTCTCTGATTCCGTCTTCCCCAACTCCGGCGAGGCCCTCCGAGCGCCTCCCTCAAGATTAGTGATTGGAATTGAGAGTTAGGGTTCTCGGTTTGGGGGCCACTGGTATCCGGCGGACTTGGAAGAGGAGGGGGCCGGGGGAGGCAGGCCAGCCCGACGGTGGTGGCGGGCGAGACGGCGGAGGCGAAGGCGGCGGGGGCGCCGCCGGAGTGGGCGGCGGGAGACAGCGGTTGGACTAGGATCGGGCGGGTGCGAGGTCGATGGCGGCGGCGAGTGGTGGTGCCTCGGCGGGCTAGGCCCTCACTGGAGCTCCAGGCGCGCGACGGCGTGCCTGGAGCTCGGCGACACCTTCGCCCTCCAAGACAGGGGCAGCGGCGGGGGCGTCGGAACTCAGCTGCGTCGAGAGGAAGAAGAAGATTAGGGAGTTGTCCGATCCATATCAAACGGCCATAAAAATCGGATGCCGAGCTGCTCTAGAATGCTCGGGTGAGCGGTAGACATTCCCAAAATGAAACGTGTTGCATGACATGCTATATATAGCCGAGATGGTGTGGTTTCTGGTTTAGGCATCGGATTGCAATCGCTCATACGGTAGCTGATCATGTCACAACATTTGATTCTCGTTAAGAGGCCAACCGTCGAGACATGAGGGGCGCAAGCCCCCTTCACCTAGTGTATACTCCCAATGCAAAATTAGTCAAATAGAGAAAAGTCATATATACCTTTTATTTTAACTCAACTCACCAACTATTCACCCATCCACAAAGCTATCACATTTTGTCCTATCTCTAGGAATGCTTACATTGTGAGAAAACTTTCGAATGCTTCAAATACTTATATATTGGAATGAGGGAGTAAGTCCAAATACATGAAGAATACCTCTAAACTATAAGAATATATTAATTTAAGATAAGGCTCTCTAATAGACGTATGGCTAAATGCCAGACCAATCTAGCTAGTTTGAATGATGCCCTGAGCATCGTGCCTGAGCAAAACAGGTGCCTAGTCAGGCATGATGAACTTGTCTGGTTAAGCACGGGATAACAGATGTGTTTGGTTGCGTATCGTGCCTGAAGAGAAAACGTAAATAATAGACTACGTTTTCTGAAAGCTTTGTTTTTTTTGAGATCAAACGTTTTCTGAGAGCTAAAACATAAATCAATTACTTCATTTTGGTTGTTCGCTCTTCCTCACCAACGTCCACCAATAGCAGATCGAAGGCCGACGGCGAGGCTCCGTAGGATAAGTTCTCGCGATCACCAAAATGGATCGTTAAGAGATTTAGAAGACGGTTGTGTGATCAATTTGGTCTAATTTTTGTCATGTGTCACGAATTTTGGGATTTTGCGACTAGGGTTTGAAAAAAGAGAAAAAAAAATGAGGAAGAAGCAGAAGGGGAAAGTCGGGGGGAAGAAGCAACAGGGGCTGCAGCCCGAGCACGGGGGCGGACATGTAGTTCGGAACACGGGGAGTGGAGGCCGTGGGCGGCGCCGACGCGCTAGCGCGAGAGGATGGCAGAGGTGCGTTAGTGCGGAGAGGAGGGAGAGCCAGGCATACGCCATTGCGACCCGTTCGCTTAGGCGCTGGATTTCGAGTGCCTGAGCCTGACCGACTTGCCTGACCAGGCAGAAACTCAGGGCATAAACCAAACACATCAGCGACAATCTTAGGCGCATTCTCAGGCCAGGCAAATTCGACGAGGGTAGCAACCAAACTAGCTCTATATGACATGCCGTGGGCCGTGTTTGGGCCTAGCCACTCGTGGGCCGTTCTTCCACGGTACGTGGCACGAACGCTCAAGGCCCAGCTATAACCAGGAGTCCAGGATTTTTCCTCCGTCACGACTACCTCAACCTCAACCATTGATCTCTATCGGACGGTGCTCAATATCGCTTGGGTGGGTGCATCGCACGCATATTCTTTAGATGGGAGGAAAATAATAAATCACCAAAAATGAGAAGGAAAAAAAAGGGTCGAACGAGTGCGAAAGGATGCACAGTTGGACGCAGCGCTTGTTGGCCGCGGCGACGACGGCCGCCGTCCTCCTCGCCGCCGCCTGCGCGGCCGCGTCAGCCCTCGACGCCTTTCACGCCCCGGACGTCCAAGCCCAAGTCCATGTACCGATCCCTTCCTCTCCTCGCTTGTTTAAGATCTTCTTAGGCCGATTTCATAAGGTTTAGGGTTCGATGACTTTTCGGTGACGTTTGATGCGATAAACTGGTAGAAAAGTGAGCGATTTTAAAATGCTAGTCGAATTCGTCGAGCTATTCAGAAGCTCGTTTCGTCATTATTGTGTAGAGTATTCTGGATCACAGTATCTAGACACTGAAGAAATTGGTTTTATAATAGAGTTTAAATTGAACAATGTAGCTACTCTCATCTCCAATGTTTGTCCCGGTTCTGCACTTATGTTGTTATGAACGCCCTTGCTTGTTTTACCTCATCATTGTGCTCATGTTCGTTACCTTTGTAGGTTACAAAGATAAACCGGTTCCACAAACAGATCAATGGGAACGACAAGGTTTGTTCTTAAACATATTTATTTCTGACCCTGTTTTAATTTAGACATGCCTGTTTTAATCTAGATATGTGATCATCATTGGTGCATGCTCTTCTCTTTTTAACCCAAGTTATTATTTACAAATTGCTTAAGCTCTACTCAAGAGCAACCTCATAGATAGAGAGATATACCTGTATAAGCTCTGTTCTGAAGAACTGAGTTTGGCTCGGTTGGGGGATGGAGGTCTGGGTATGCACCCCCCAAGCACTGATGTTTGAGTTGAGTCCCGTTGAACTCGAAATTTATTTCTTCTCAATAAAAAACTACGTAGTTCCTCCTAGGTTGGGTCTTTCGTTTTCTCTGTTCCAGTGCTGTGCTGGAATGAGATGCTGTTGATGCAAGAATCGACAGCCCAGGGTGCTTTGAATATACGCACCACACGAGGTAAGATGTAGTTGGGCCAGTTGATGGTGTCTCATCACTCGTTGCCGGTTGCAACTAGTGTGGCAATGATCCTTTTTTATGACGAGGTGCCGCTAGATGACGCACATAGTGGCCTGTAACTTGGTTTATGCATTGAATAAACAGGGAAAACCTATTTTTGTCTAAGGATAACTTTTTTTTTTGTTGTTGTTTGAATATCTATTTTTTTGGCGCATTGTCTTAGATCTGTCCTGTTATTATGTATCAACTCTTATTTTCTAGAACAGATTGAGGGAAGAAACTGTAGATTGACAAATACTCAGTTTTATGGGCAAAGCCTAGGAGCACAACCTGAAATAAAGCTATTTTCTTACATTGGGTGCACTGACCATCAACAGAGATGTGTTGGTAAATAATGCAATAAGGTTGGATTATGAATAAACTTCTGAGCGCATCATTTTTCATTTTCTGAAGTGTTCTGGACTCTGCAAAAAGGAAAATGTTTCTGGCTGAGAAGACGAGAAACTTAATGCTGCAATGTCTTCAATGGTGTTTTTACGTTCTTATGTGGGGCGTTTTCACATATTCCAGTTTCACAGAACTTGTGAACTTTTAGTGCATTATATATAAGATGGAACAAAAGTTTCAAAAATCATCTGAACCATAAGTTTGGAATATAACATTATTTCATATCTCAAATCATTGATCTGTATTATTGCATTAATATACGTTATGCACATTTGTTAGGTTTATTTGATGAGTTGCGTGCGCTTTTATGCCCTCACACATGATGGAATCAGATGCATCCCTTGTATATTCATGGCAATCCAAGTGACAAACTTGAAATTTATGTGACAGGTAACATTGACCTTCGATGTATCTGCAAACTTGGAATCGCTATTCACTTGGAACACAAAGCAGGTGATATTTTCTTATCAATGTAGTTTTTAATATTAAGTTATTTCGTCAATGTAATCTGGGAACATCAAGCACTACTAAATAATGTGCAAGTATCTAACATATATAAAAATGATTTATTTATTAAATGAGCTGAAATAGATGTATGCCAGAATTAAATGCTTATTCGAGTCACTCACACATATATATAAAGGCAATTCTTTGTTGAAATGATTAATAAATTATTATTGTGCTATGCTAGCGCTGTATTATAATCCAGAATGCGTTCGACAGAGTAGATAGAACAAATTATCTTTTGTGGGGGGAGGGGGGGGGGGGGGGGGGGGGGGGGGCATCATAAGAAGAAATCTTTCTTACTCATGCGCCGTGCGATCTCTCCTTACTCCATTCTATGTTGTCATGACATGAGTCTTTTTTTGTCCTTTTCATCGTTAACTCAGATGGGCTTACAACAAACAAAAGCAAACTTGATAATTTCCGCGGTTAATAATACACAAATACATGCATTTTTACAAAGGATACAGTCGAAGAGATAGTGAGAGATTTGATGCATTTTCAGAGGCACATATAGTTAGAAAATATTTTATGTAGTTTACAAAACATGTCATATAAAACTTTGTGATTTCTATGCTTAATTTAGAAATAGGTCCACTCTAGCACAAGTATGATTTGATGCTGTTATGACTATTGCCTCTATTTGATATAACAATCAGTAATTTATGCCTCTTTTTCATACAGGTCTTTGTTTTTCTGACAGCTGAATATGAGAACTCGAAAAATGCATTGAACCAGGTATGCTAGCAATTCACTAATGCCACCTTATTTCCTGCATGTATCTGTATTGTCAACAAGACGGTCTAGATCAAAGAGGGCTTGAAATATGAAATTATCCTCTTCCACTCAGAGGAAAATGAACAAGGTTTAACTTGTTGCCATCCTGTTTCTAACTGAACACTAACTGTTGCTGATTAGCATTAAGGGAATTGTCAATTGCTCCTGGCCTTTCTTGTGCTGATACTAGTTCCATTCATTTGAGTACATGTTTCGTTATCCAAGTCCGATAAATTCATGCTAGTCTTCACACCATTAGCATTTTCGTTGTCAAGCCTTTTTGCTTCACTGCATTACTATTTCTTTACGCAAAAGACAAGCTTTGTTTTGGCAATATGCTGATTATTGTTATGAGTTTCCTTACGCAAAAGACAAACATTCCTAAGAACATATGAGTAAACTCTGTAGCAGTACTCTGGCATATGCATTTACTGTTACGAGTTTCCTACTGCCAAGAAGTGTTTCAAAATGTATTTCTCAAGCCATTTAGTTGAAATATCATGCTACTCTCCAACTGAGTTGTATGTCTGATGGATCCATGCTTATCTTTAAATTATTGTTTATGTTTGCTAGGTTTCATTATGGGACCATATCATACCTGACAAGGACCATGCAAATCTGCAACGCTCTGTGAAGAGCAAGTATCCTCTCATTGACCAGGTAAAATTTTCTTTTTCTTGCTATACTACATCACATAAGGCGAGTGATGACATTAGGTTTTCTTGACAATATCCATTTCCTCACATCAGGGAAGCAGTTTGCGCGGGAAAAAGGTTCAGCTTGTTCTCCACTGGCATGTTATGCCGAAAGCGGGTGCGATGATTCGAGGTCGGATGGCTCTTTCAGAGTTCAAGCTGCCTGACGCCTACACATCTTGAAAGCAATGCTGTATTGATCTGGGAACATTAATCCTCTATGAAATATGAAAACTCACAGCATCCGTGTCATGGCTCGTTCTAACTATTAACAGCATCCGTGTTATGAAATAGGGTTGAATGTTGGATCGAGAATTCAAGCAAGTACAAACTGAACAGCACTCGAGTTTTACTATTAACAGTTCAGAGTAACAGACAGTGCTTATTATGTATGTATTCATGCTCGATTGAGCAGAGACGCACATACGTCCACACCCGCAGACGCCGAGGATATATGCGTGAGCTCAGCCGATGCAAGCCTAGTTCTTCTTGCACCGGGGCCCGCAGACGCCGAGGAAGGTGTCGGTGCACTGGAACCGCTTGCCGGCCGGTGTCTTCACGGCGGAGCAGACCTCGCAGACAGGGTCGCACTTCTTGACGATGTCGTCGCAGGTGTAGAGGCCGGAGAAGGAGTAGTTGCAGTTGGTGCAGCACTTGAGCTGCCCGCTGTTGGTCTCCCGGTTGCCCTTGTTCTCCTCCACCGCCGCTGCATGAACAGAATTGCATTTGAGTTCATGTCAGTTTAACTCATACGGGTAACTAGTTTTCTACTATGCTCATTTGAATGTAACTGTAGAAACAACGCGGCGATCTGGAATGGATGCTAGGCAATCTCTCCTTTTCGAGCGGCGATCTGGAATGGATGTTAGGCAATCCCTACGACAAGATAAACAGGTTGGCATGATGGGTCCATGCTCAGCATGTGAGTTTTTTCACATAGCGAGTGGTCGATCTCAATAAGGCACGATCTAATGTCTATCCAACTGACGGCGACTTCGGAAAATCGTCGCCAGAAAAGAAAATTACGATTAGAGCGACATTTATTTCTTTCATCACGTGAGGTCGGTCTGGTGCAATGCATCAGTACAAGTCCTGATTGAACAGCCGAGGAAAAAGGTGAATGCATGCGCGATGATTATCTGACTATTTCTGCTCGAGTAAAGAAGGCATATGAAATCTTACGTGCGTGTGATTTCGATGGAAATTTGGCGGAGCTAATCTAGACTGACGAACAGAGCATCTGATCCTACGATCGCACAAGACTGGACGGTTGAATTTTCAGCGCGAAGAAGGCAAGAAGCACGTACCGTTTTCTTTAGCCACAGCTGCAAAGATCCCCATGACCAGAACGGCCTGGAGGACAAGGATCACCAACAGCGTGCTACTCTTCATCTTTACTACTTCTTCCAAAACGCTTGATTCAGAGCTTTCAGCTTGCTATGCCGGCCTCTACTACTCTTCGAATGCTCTGTGCCTCTGTGGTGTTGTTGCAATGTTGCGGGCCAAAGCGTCTTCTGCTGTATTTATAGGCGTCAAGAAAGACCCGTACGTTACGTACATGGCATATCTTTTTTTTTGCGATGAAATATCTTTCGGGAGACATCCGTTAGGCGGCGGCTGCTTGACTCGACGCGGCTAGGCCGTGTTATTAATTTATTATGCATCTGTTTCCTTCAATGCCCCATCGTTCTCACCAGCATGGTCCAAAATGTACAGCAGTGACACTACGATCATCCGCGCCTCGCCATACGTCTTTTGTGGTTCACACAGCTGGACTGCAGTATGTAAGTCGCTGGTAAGTTTCTTTTCAGATATGTATGAGCTGAAGGGTCAATATGCCATAGACTCTTGCTATGCGCGTATGACAGCTCGCACCGATCTTCATCATCTTCACTTCAATTAAAAGGCAAGATAACTGAAAGTGTTAGGTTTAACCCCACCGAGCTCATATATGCGTGGCCTATTTTGAACCAACGCGGAATGCAGTACTACTAAGGACGTACCCTGTCCACAATATGTGAACACACATGCTTGCAGCCTCAAAGAAGAGCTCGAAGAAAATGGATGCAGGAGCCATTGTAGCCTTGGCGATGTATCTCACTGCCTACGTAGACGTGCAGGTAGTCGTAGATATTAGTGACAGCCTGAAATGGAAGATTCAGGCCACATGCATGGCACGCACATCACATCGCGTCTTAATTTGACGATCGATCGGTACACCGACGAACCGTTTGTTTTGCATGCCACTCTGGCCAAGCAGCTTGCCATCCGTCACACTCTTGCTAAGCTGTCTGTCGCAGGGTCACTGCTCAGCAGTCAGCACAATGGATGGCTAATGAACACGTTTCAACCAAGAATCCCCACGATTTTTCTTGCCGGCAGATCACCGTTGAGTTCCACTGTTGAACAGAGACCAGTTCTGTCCAGGCCCTCTGGTGCCATACAGGCAAATCGTTATTGATGTCTTTTTTTAAAAAAAACATCTTTTTTTTTTGTCATTAATTGGCTATCGCCAAGCTCAACGAATGGGAACTGAATGAAACGCGTCGTCGCCGAAATCAAGATTGCTATCCTCGCCAAATAAAATGCTACCAGCTCACACGTACGGCCACATCCGGCGGTTGTCCACTCGCATCAGCTGAAGTCGAGGCTGCGTACTCGTGGCTCGGCTATTCGGCAGCACGCTGCAGGCGTACGCATCCGCATGCCTGGTGATCAAGAGACTACTCTTCTTTTTTTGCGAGAAGGGACGAAACATTGCATACAAGAGCTCCTGATTTCCATAATCCGATCCAATGCGGGAACAACGCTTTTATTCGTCATTGTCCGACGGACATACTAGACAGGCACAATTTGTGATGCCATACGTGTCCTTCTCAAGGATCAAATAGAGATGTGATTTTCCACGCAAATGATATATGCCCTTGGCATCACTTTTATTCCAAAGAACTGTTTATTTTTCGCGTGTAACGTCGAGAACACGCAGGAGCACACACACAGGTTCACAGACTGATCATAGAGCTAGCTGTAGCTCATCTCGGCTCTGGGTTCATCTAGCACTTGGGGCCGCACATGCCGAGGAAGGTGTCGGTGCACTTGAACTGCTTCCCCGCCTTCGTCTGCACGGCGACGCACTTCTTGCAGACGGGGTCGCACTTCTTGGCGACGACGTCGTCGCAGGTGTAGAGCCCAGAGAAGGAGAAGTTGCAGTTGGTGCAGCACTTGAGCTGTCCCGGGTTGATGTCGATGGCCTTGCTGTCGCCCACGGCTGCATCAAATTCATTCATTTATTCAGCATCACGAAATTAATTGAGATCAATCGAACCACGTAACTTAGAGATCGGTAACGATCAAGCTGGAGAGAGACGTACCGTTTTCTTTAGCCACAGCTGCAAAGATCCCCATCACCAGAACGGCCTGGAGAACCAGGATCACCAAAAGCGTGCTGCTCTTCATCTTTACTTCTTACAAAATGCTTGATTCTGAGCTTTCAGATTACTCTCTGCCTGTACTCTAGCAACGCTGTGTGTGTTGCTGCTGGGCAAAGCGTCGTAGACATGCTCTATATATAGGCGTGTCGATCGGTGCATAAGCAGCATATCCACCACGTGCAATATAATATCTTTCAGGAGACACATCTGCCAGGCCTAGGCGGCTCTTTGACTCGAGGCGGCTAAGCTTTGGTCCAAAATGGACAGCAGTGACAGTACGTCGTCATACATCTTTCGTGCTTAACACTGCTGGACCACACTATAGAAGTTGGTGGTAACGTTCTTCGAGATGATCTTAATGAGCAAAGAGTTACGGCCTTTCTCGGACACTCGTGGCAGCGCGCTCAACCTCAATTCGCCCAAAACTAAAAGGAATGTAACTTGAAGCTTTTAGGTTTGACTCCAGTGATGAGTTCATATATACCGTGCTAACTGGATCAAGATGAAGTGCATGGGTGCGTGCAAGAAAAGAACTGGTCCGTATGAACACAGATACGGGCAGTGCGAGTATTCGGCGGAGGTGCTGCTAGAAGCCGCAAACATAGATTGACAGGGAAAGCAAACAGTTGAAGGTCGCGAATTATATGTCCACTACTACTGTCACTGATGTACTATCACATTAGCAATTCGCATCATACACATCCAGATAATAGCGACAGGGAAGTTTCAGGCCACATGGTGTACGTATCACATCGCATCTTGGACGATCGATCGGTGCACCGACGAGAACTTTGTCTGTATGCCAGTCCGGCTCAGATGCCGATCGATCCTTCATCACACGGCCCATGCGCGTCACCCGTGTACGTACTCGATCGGACGGCTGATGAGCACGAGCGTAAGAGCAGCATCTTGCTTCTTTCCACCGACGATTTCGGGAAGCCGATCGATCTGTCGACCCTGGGGCCCTATGAACCTACCCATATGCATGTCGCTCTTCATGGTTTTCGGCGTCGTCTCTCGCCAGATCACCAATCAGGAGTCAAAGCATAGCATTTCACTGGTGAACGTAGCCTTGTCCTGTCCATGCAGTACGCAGTTGCTGTACGGACTTGCTTTAGAAAAGCATTTTTAATTTATCGATGGCACTGTACGTAGTCAATGACTCAATGGCGCCGTGTATGGGCCATGGGGCGGCTACCGTGGCGAGGGATCAAGAACTGAACGCCGGAACCGCGGTGGATGGGTCGCTCGCCGAAATCAAAGATGGCGATCGAGCCAGCGCTAGCGCGCACATGCAAGTGCTACGGATCATGGGATCATCAGCAGGCCACTTCCGCGGACGCGCGCCCTTGTTGAAGGCGATGGCTCGAGTCCGCGGAAAACTCGTCGCTCGGCGACCCGTCGGCACGCTTGCCACGCGCATGCATGTTCTCATGGTGCCGTGGCGAAGCGACTTTGCGCGAGGTGTCAAGTACCCATCGCCCATCGTTTCAACGGATACGGTTAGTTCTACAGCTGCGTCACGTACCTGTGCTGTTTGATGGGTTCGTTCCTCTTGGACGGACCAAGTACCAGACTGGACAACGATCTGACTCAGCTCTTTTTGGCTTTAGTAGGCGAATCAGTTCTCTTTTTTTTTTTCCGCCCCTTTACCCACATGCATATTGTTGGCTCTCTCCGTCTCTCGGAAGCTGTATTAACAGTTTAATTATGCTCATGATAAAATGGGTGCCATGTCCCCCTCAAAAGAAAATGCTAGCAAGGAACCTGATTTCAGATTCACACAGGACCTGCAGTTCGATGATAGAATTAGACATTACTTTTTATTGCAGACATATGCAAACAACGGCTTATTGTTCGCGTGGACCGTCGAAAACACACACACACAGAGACTGACAGACAAGCACACGGAAGTACAGAACACAGGCTCGCACTCGTGGAACCATCTCAGCTTAATCAGCTCATTTCTTGCACGGCGGGCCGCACATGCCGAGGAAGGTGTCGGTGCACTTGAACCGCTTGCCCGAGTAGGTCTGCACGACGGCGCACTTCTTGCAGACGGGGTCGCACTTCTTGGCGACCACGTCGTCGCAGGTGTAGAGCCCCGAGAACGAGAAGTTGCAGTTGGTGCAGCACTTGAGCTGCCCAGGGTTGATGTCGATGGCCTTGCTCTCGCCCACGGCTGCATCGTCGTCCATGAATGCATTCAGTCCAACATGTATAGTGGCAACATTATTCAGAACGATCAAGTTAGTTAATTTGAGACGTACCGTTTCTTTGGCGACAGCTGCGAAGATCCCCATGACCAGAACGGCCTGGAGGCACAGGATCACCAGGAGCGTGCTGCTCTTCATGGTCGCTGTTAGACTCGACACTGAGAGTTCTTCGGCTGCTTGCTCTACTAGCTCGAAGTTTCTGTGGTGCTGCCAACATCGCAATGGAGAGGCGGTTGTTCTTATAGGCGTTGGGATCGGGACGTGGCATATGTCTCAGTTCCATCAATCACATTATTTTTTCTTTTTGGGGTGGGTGCTTGTTAGGCGAGTCTTTGACTCGTGGCTGCTAGCGTAGAATGCATTTGTTTTCTCCATCATGTCCAATCATCCTCATGTGCATGGCCGAAAATGGACGAAAGTGATGACAGATCTTGTGGTCAGACATCCGGAATGCAGTAATACATCAGCTGTGTAAACTTGACTACGCAAAAAGAATATAAAAAAAGGAGCATCTTTTGACGGAGAGCGAGGCATTGCGTTCTGCTATGTAGAGAACAAGATAGCACAAGTTCTTCATTCGCCGCAGAACCACTTCAGTTTAATTTCCCTGTTATAACGTTCTTAATTAGCAGAGGAAAAATGGGGACGAGTCACGAGCATTTCTAATGCACGCGTGGCGTGTGCGATTCTATAATGTAGTAATAGGAACGTAAGTGGTTTTTCTCTCCCTCCCATGACCCTCGAACTCACAAATCACTGTTCTTGACATCATCGCTGGGATCAGTCATTCGTGCAAACCAGGATACATGCATGTACACGGCACCGCGCCGCAACACCCACACATGAAAATTACTGAATTATCTATTGATAAGTTCAGCTAAACACTGATCATGTGTGTCGCTCGTACTTTTTTTTGGGGGTATTGTAAGGCAAGTGAACAGAGCTAATAACGAGCGCGCGGTGACAGGATTACAATTTTTAGCAATTGCGTCGCTCTTACATGGGACCGGGGCCGCTCACTGTGACAGCCCAGTCATCAGTCATCGCAGCCTTGAAAGGAACCAGAGGGATCGAGGAGGATAAGAATTAAGATAAGCATCACCCGTCGCTCTCGCCTTGACGGACGCCGCTAGCTCGTCGACGCGTCCTCACTCACGCAATCTGTTTTGTTCCGGCTTTGCTTGCTCTGCGTTTCACGGTTGCCCGCCGGCCCAACGTGGACTGGTCGCAGCATTTCATTCCCGTCCGTCGTTGTAGCCTTGGAGGCGGCTATCGGACATCGATGGGTCGAGCCATTGTGGTCTCGAGGAGAGGAAAACGTTACCGGTTTGACGTCCACGTATCGCGTGAGAACGTACACCATAATGGTTTCTAGCAAGCTAGTGTAATCCTGTAGATGAATCAGCAAGTGGGGTAGTACACTGCAGCGATCACAGTACCTAGCCGTCGCGATGCCAACTTCAGAGGTGAGGTTTCGGGTTGGAGACAGACGACGGCGACGGCTGAACAAGAACAAACCACCGCCGGCGCGCGCGCGGCGAGGCGACGACGGAGCGGCACTGCCGGGTAGCGCGGGGCCGCGACTTTGAGACTGGGCCGGTGAACGTCCAGAGTTTCCTCTGGCGCTCCAAACGACAAGCGGCCCAGACACAAGGCCAGGCCAGGCTTGCTGATGTGGGCCTCATTAAAGAACCCTTCCTCTCTCTCCGACTCTCTCCGTTTCGGCCGACATGATTCGAAAATTTTCAATCCAAATACAGCGAGGCCCGGTTAGTAGGCATTCCGTTGCGTTTTGGACGCGCCACGCGCCGCAGCTGCTGCGGATTGAAGACGGTGTGAGCCATGTCCCGATTCTGCTGCAGTCATGCATGCTCCATGAAGATGTAGATCCTAATTCATGTCTCTTGTGCGCGCGTAGCAGAACATGTTCGCCAACATGAAGCAGCAGTAGAATCATGATACTCCGTCGTCGGACCCTATCCCAATCTCCAAACGAACTGCGGAATATTCTTCCGTTCCAACCACGGTGGCCTCGTCGGTACGGCTTGACTTGGAAGTCTTGATGGGCAGACTTCTATTTACTTGGGTCACTATTGCGTAAAGGAAAGGGTAAACGACGAGCCACAAGAGAGAGGTTAATAAAGGCTCGTGGGTCGCAATTGCTTCCCGTGGCATATACGTAAATGCTGCAAGTCTTCTAGGTGTATCGATTTCAGTTGTCAAAATTTTCTTGCGGATGCAAGACGGCACGTATTATATATTATTACAAGTCTGCAATGTTGGAAGGTGCGAAAGATCAGGGTGATCACAGTCAGGCAAACCATCTCCACACTCTTGTTCACCATGTACTTTCGTGAATGTGTGCCGCACATGACCACGAACCACGACTTGGAAATTTCAAACTACGAGCATCCACTTCACACACCTGTTACATCCCGTGAAGACTGTGCTTACAAAGCCGAAATTAACACGGTGCCGCAAGATCCGTCACAACACGGTACGCAATATATAAATGCCACCACCTCTTTGGAGGCCTGAGCAAAATCCTCGTATCCATTTGCTACCGCTACACACTAGAATAGTGCAAATGGCTTTCATTGGTTGGGCACTGCTCGTAGTATTTCTTTTGCAGCTCCACGCACTCGTCGCCTCCAGCGTCCACGCCGGCAGCAACCTCACTCACCATTACGCTCCCTCTCTGTGCCGTCCGGATCAGGCTGATGCTCTGCTCAAACTAAAACAGTCTTTCTTCTTCTTTTACTCCACCACCACTCTTGCATCTTGGCAAGATGGAACAGAGTGTTGCCTCTGGGAGGGCGTGGACTGCAACAACTCGGGCCATGTCACCACTCTCGACCTTAGTGGGTTGGCTTGTACAGCCGAGGAATTGACCCGGTGCTCTTCAATCTCACCTCCCTCAGGCTGCTCGATCTGAGCATGAATCATTTTGGTTACTACAACATCCCTTCAGTTGGTTTCGAGAGGCTCTATTTGCTTACCCATCTCAACCTCTCCTATTCAAACATCAATGGTAAGATACCTGCCGGCATCAGCAAACTCACAAACCTGATATCCTTAGATCTTTCCGGTGTCACTATTGACTTCTTACCTGATGTCAGTGATGGTGTTGCCTTTTCTAATTCTCTCTGGATACACAGTTTCCAGAACCTAGTTGCGAATCTCACCAATTTGAGAGAGCTCATACTTGACGGAGTGCTTATTTCATCTCGTGCAGAAGAATGTTTCAACGCTCTTGCTAAATCTACCCCACATCTGCGGGTTCTTAGTTTGGAGTACTGCAGGCTCCAAGGTCATATTGACCGGTCTCTCTCAAGGCTTCGCTATCTAGCAATGATCAACCTCAGCGGCAATGATGTGATCCCTGCTCCGTTTCCAGAGTTCATCATGAATTTTCTCAATCTGAGTGTACTCCAACTGGCTGATACTAATCTTGAAGGTTGGTTCCCTCGAGGAATATTTCAATCAAAAAATCTTAGGGTGCTGGACTTGTCGTGGAACCCGAATCTCTTAGGACAAATGCCAAACTTTTCTAATGCCAGTTCGTTGGAGATTTTGAGGCTTGACATGACCAACATTTCCTATGCAAAATCAAAATCCTCTAGCAGCTTCGATTCAGTTATGGAGTTAGGCCTTGACGGAAATTTGATCTCAATGGATTTACTCTCTTTATTCAGTGTTTCATTGTCCTTATGCAACTTGGTTCGACAAGAAATTTGGAGTCAGTTTTTTCATGGATACAAGACATCAGGAACTTGAGGAGCTTGGTATTCCGTGAATGCGATTTATCTACAGGAACACCTTCCTCCATTAGACATTCAAAAGGCAACCTCACAATGCGAACCCTATCTGCAGTTACCAATCTCAATAACCTAAAAAGTTTGTCCGTCGTGGGATGTGACTTGCTGGGGCAACTGCCAGCCACAATTGGAATATGAGTAACTTGGAAAGATTGGACATCTATGATTGTCAGATTACTGGGCCGATACCGCGTGAAGTTGGAGCACTCCAAAAATTGTCATCCCTGCAACTGGTAGACACTGGTCTTTTTGGCAGAATACCAAGTTCAATTGGTAATTTGACTCAGTTGACTCGACTGGAGCTTTATCGAAATCAACTCAATGGTAAGATTAGCTCATACGTACTCTCCTTCATCTGAAATATATGTTGTTAAGGCATTGACACATGGCACTGTCAACAAGGTGATAGTGGCTGGCAGCAGATAAAATTGAGCTGAAAACTCTTTTATTGCTATTTGGCCTTTTAGTAAAATTCTATGTAATTAAATGGGGCGATGCACCAATCCATGTAGTAATTCAGATCCTGCTCATGCTCTCGTTCTTTCCTGCAACTTATGGATATAGTAATCACCAAAATTCAGGTCGGCAGGCTGCCTGTCATACAAAAAATACAGATTTATGTTTCCTTTTAAAGATTGTATATATGTCAAAGCAAAGCAAATGATTTTTCCATGCTGCCGAATAAGTATGAATCAAACAACCTGTCAATGTATGTTCACAAAACTGCATGAGTAATAATAGCATCATCCTAGGATGATAGGATCGTCCCTAATGTTATATACTTTGTACAGGAGAAATTCCGACATCTCTATTTACTCTTCCAGCGTTACAGTACTTGGATCTTTCTGACAACCAGCTTTCTGGCCACATACAAGAATTTGACGTGATATCTTCACACTTGAAAACAATTGACATAAGCTGGAACCAATTGATGGGGCCAATACCCGAATCATTCTTTCTATTGACAAGTTTGAGTGATCTGAATATTGGCTGGAACAACTTCACGGGATCCGTGGATCTTGCATCACTGTGGAGGTTAGAGAAACTCTCTGGTTTATCTCTTTCGTACAATAAGCTGTCCGTAACAGATAAGGAAGGTAGTAACACTTCATCTACCTACCTCTCTGGGCTTCAAGATCTTGAACTTGCAAGTTGCAATATAACAGAAATGCCAAACTTTCTGACCCGCATTAACCACATCGGTGGTTTGGACCTTTCAAGTAATAAAATTAGTGGGATATACCAAAGTGGATATGGGAGAGGTGGAGCAGCAGCCTTTATTCTTTAAATCTTTCGCACAAACATGTTCACCGGTATTGAACTCACTTCATATGTTATCCCATTCAGTAGTTCGCTGGATACTTTCGATGTTAGCTCCAACAGGCTTCAGGGACTAATTCCTATGCCAAGCTCATCTGCTCGGATCTTGGATTATTCAAATAATAAATTCTCTTCCGTTCTTCCAAACTTCACATTATACCTTCGTGACAATGAATATCTTCGTTTGTCCAATAATAATATAAGTGGTCTTTACCGCATTCATTTGTGATGCAAAATGGATAAATGTCCTTGACCTATCGTACAACAAGTTTAAAGGCCCGGTACCACACCATGTCTGATGGGAAATGGATATATGAGCATATTAAATTTGAGAGAGAATCAATTTGAAGGGCCGTTGCCTTCCAATATTTCAAGTGGATGGATGTATGTCCTTGACCTATCGTACAACAAGTTTAAAGGACCAGTGCCACCATGTCTGATGGAAAATGTACTCTTGAGAATATTAAATTTGAGAGAGAATCAACTTGAAGGGCCACTGCCTTCCAATATTTCAAGTGGATGTTCTCTCCAGACAATAAATCTGCATGGCAATAAGATTGAAGGTCAGCTTCCGAGGGCACTTTATAACTGCACTGACTTGGAGGTTCTTGACCTTGGGAGGAATCAAATTACAGATGCTTTTCCATCTTGGCTGGGAACACTTTCGAATCTACATGTTCTTGTGTTGAGATCCAACCAGTTTCATGGTCCAATAGGTTACCTGAAAGATGAAAAATTTCCAAGCTTGCAAATCCTTGATCTAGCCTCAAACAACTTCGCAAACAACCTACACCCACGATGGTTTGAAAATTTGAAATCAATGGAGAAGTACAATAACACAGGACAAGTTATAGAACATCATAACATGAGTGGCGAGTTTTACCAAGACACCGTCACAATCTCATACAAAGGGTTATTTGTCACGTTTGAAAGGATCTTAACTACATTAACAGCAATAGACTTGTCAGATAATAAATTAGAAGGTAGTATCCCTGCATCAATCGGAAAACTTGTTTCACTGCATGTGCTGAACATGTCCCACAATGCCTTTACTGGTGAAATTCCACGTCAGTTCGGTGGCATGACTGCTCTGGAATCACTGGACCTGTCCTCAAACATGCTATCAGGGGAGATTCCACAAGAGCTAACAAACCTTACCTTCCTGAGCATCTTGAACCTGAGCAACAACCAGTTGGAGGGAATGATACCAAAATCACGTCAATTTGCAACATTCCAGAATGGCTCATTTGATGGCAACGCGGGACTCTGTGGACCGCCTCTATCCAAACAATGTGGCACTCCAGATACTCCAAATGATGCACATATGGAAAGCTCCTCTGGTAGTGTCGATATTGTTTTGTTTCTCTTCGTTGGCGTGGGCTTTGGAATAGGTTTTGCAGCAGCAATTTTGGTGAGACCAGGTTGGATCAAGAGGTGGTTCGGTAATGTAATTTAGCAAGTATGACCTGAAGAGACACTGGTGTTTGCATGTATGATTTGCCAGGGCTGCTACAAAGAGGTCTGATGTGTCATGCATGCATAATTAACTTGGTACTGTATAATTCCACTTATGTTTCTGATAGCTACGTTTTTTTTGAAACTCTCATATATGCTATACGTAGCACATAATGAACAAGTGTTTAGCTCTATTCTTTTTGAGCATGTTTATGCAATATTCCAGCAATTTGAGATTGTAATTGTACGGCCTATCTGTTTGAGCCCAAGTCGCATCATTGTCCTGCGCATAAATATCTAACCGTCGTCCAACGCAGCCCATGATGCGCACTGGATTCCAAGGCCGCCGCATTCCCGTCTGGCAAGAGCCCACCCGCTCGGTTCCTCAAAAAAAAAAAAAAAAAAAGAGCCCACCCGCTCCGCTGTATGTGACCGGTGGGCGGTGGCTGCCTGGTTCTTCCGTCGCGGCAGCGAGAGAAACCGCGGTGACCCACTCTTTTCCCTGTGCATGAACCCTTGATGACGTACCATGATCAATCTTCCCCCACAAATACATGGACACACTTTTATCACACGCCCTGCTTGGCTGCTTCTTCAAGCAACAATAATCGACAAGGCAACCATAAAAGCGCCCGCCGCGCCAAGCAAACAAAATGGAACATTCTCCAAACAAAGACTACTACTCTATCATTGCCATCGATCCCGTTACTAATGGATCAAACTAGATCGACAAACATTACGGGCCAAAGTTTTTCTTACATACAAGCAGGATGTATCAAACGAAGATTTCACATGATTTTTGCATAAATTTCACAAAGAACAGATCGATCCAATCCCGCAGGCGCAAGGGTTGAGAAATATTTCCCGTTCCAAACGGAGCCGGACTTGCAGCTGTGCGGTGCAGCCAACTACTGTCAGCTACTCTAAATCCCCCTACTCTTTGTGGTCTTACTACTACTGCTACAATCACAAATCAAGTAGCTGAACACGTTGACCAGACTCGCGCCGATGAACGGCACGTTAATCACCGGGCTGACCATAACACCATGGCTGCTACCACCACCTTTCTTACCACCTCCATAGTAGTAAACTCTTGAGCTACCACCGTTACTACCAGCGCCAAACTTCTTGTGCTGCGGCCGCCGGCCGGCGCCGCCGTCGGAAGCCACACTGCCCACGCCGTCTCGTCTCGCCCGACGGCAACCGAGCCGGCGGACCGGCTGCGCATCAGCGGGAACGACGGGCAGCCGAACCTCCCCGACGACGACCGCGGCGCGCCCGTCGTCGTGGCGAGTTGACGCTGCTGCTACGCGAGAACGGGGACGCCCAGGAGGAACCTGGCGGCAGCGGCCGCTTCTGTTGGCACGCCGGCGGCGGCTTCGTGCGGGTGCTTGTTGTTGTTGGGTGTTGCTTGCAGCACGGGTTGTTGGGCGTCGGAGCGGCGGGCGGTAGCGGCGGCATTGGCAGCAGCACGCCTCCGGCGAAGAGGCGATCGGCCGGGGCGACGTCGGCGGCGGCGGTCGCATTGGGGAAGTCGAACTCCGGCTCGGGAAGGCGTGACATGAGCGACGTGTCTGATCGTCGGCTGAGCACGGCAGGTGGTGGTGTAGTAGCAACCATGGGCAGGTCGTGGGAGAAGGAGATCCTTGGACTGATCAGCTCTGGGCCTTCTTCCATTGGTGCTGCCTGAACTGTCAGAGAGGAGTGAGCAGTGGGAGCCAGGTGAAGCAGGAGGGAAAGGGATAAATAGAGCTTGCCAAGGCTTGCTTGGGCCCCGTGATGTACAAATTTCGCACCCGAATTTGCGAGGTTGATTCGGTTTCACTCGTGCCTTGCTCGCTGGTCCCTTGGTCGGCCACCTACCTACGTGAGTGACATGTTTCAATTCGCTGCCTTTTCCTCGACCTATTCGACGTGAAATTTTGGCAACCGACTTGGCGTTTCAGTGACCAGCTTGATCCATAGACTTGTCCCGGCCTCCCGGGGCCGGCTTGGCTTGCTGTACCGTGTAGTAACTGTCTGTGGCCAGAAACATCTGGGAGAGAAAGATCAAGCATTCAAGCCTGAAAATCTTTTGTCACTCCAACTTCTAACTGCTCAAAACCCCGGTTAATTGACTTGGACGCAAGGATTCTTTTGGCAGACAAAGAAAGGAGGAGGATTGCAATGCTACTAGATTGGTAACTTGCATCACTGTTCACGCTGTATGGCGAGACGTCGACAGGGAAACCGAGTTAACCACTTGTTGGAACAGAATATGATGGGAAGGGAGGAGGACTATGTGGTCACTATCTCAACGAATGGAACGGCGAAAACACGGGAGGATGGGAGCCCGATGTTGGATCAATCTCATGAACATTCCGATCAGAACCTCCAAATCACAGTACGCTTCAGACAGCAAAGGCAGGACACAGCAAGACGAGCGAGAAAGGAATCTTCGCTCCTTCCCCTTTGGATCATCGAAAAAAAGGGGAGTTCTGCAAGTGGAGCACTCAACCGGAACTGCCAAAAGGCACACTGAAACTTTACTCATTTTTCGCATGGAAAGGAGATACCTCGGTTAGTATTCTGGTAAAATCCATGGAGCCATATGCACGGACCGGTTAGCTAGTGTTCTGATGCACCAACTGTGTAACTGAACGACTTCATCTTTCTGAATGTGACGTGTCGTGCAATGCATCATAGTTGCTTCCTTATGGCCACACTCCATAATTCTTATATGTTCCCTTCGCTTTTTGTGCACTGCTGGACCGGGATGGACAGGGAATTGTCGTGCACTGTATGCATGCAAACTGCTTTGCTTTTACATAATTGCGAAGAGCTTTTGTAGGAAGCAAGCATGTCGCACTGGCTGGTGTAAAATTTCCAGGTCATTTGTCAGTCAATCATGGTTAACACACCAATCCAGATCAGTTGTCAGTCATTCAGAGTAACAAACATGGTCCAGTGATGTTAACTAGCTAGCACTATGGTGAAGACAACTTGGGTGGTAGAGAGGGAGGCGGGTGCCAAGGAGTAGGGGACATCTGAAACAGTGACTGGCGAAGCTGGAAGCATCATGCATGATTAGAAGAAATCAACAAACGTTTGGACTTGTGGCAGTAGCCATTAGGCTCTTAGCCGAACTGTTCAGCCTCAGCGTTCACTGCTCTACTAGGCTGGCGTATCTCCTCACTGTCGATTCTGTTTGTGTTTGGTTGCTCTGTATTTAGAGGGGTCCGGTTCCTGAATCTATGGTCTTCTTGGAACTTGTAGCCAGTCACCACTGTCTGACATGTCAAGTGAGGAACAAGGAAGGGGACCGGGGCTTGAGTAGTGGTTGAATGCCAAAGGATTCAAGTGATCGTTTGGCAAATCATCCGGCTCTAGCACA